>JAPYKE020000149.1:597500-716115 GCA_028554795.2 Sinohyriopsis cumingii | reverse complement strand
TGTGCCCTACTTGTGGACAAGGCATACGTTCCAATAATGGCAATGCACACATATATTTAGGAAAGAAACGATGCCACATTTGTCACCATTTCAAACATCAAGAGGAAGATGATGACCAGAAGAAAGGCAATTTCATCTGTATAATGTATGCAAGAGACCGGCATTCACATCCCTAATTTCTGTGTGGCTCATCGAGCGTGCGAGAAGTGCATCCAAGAGCCTATCTTTAGTCATTGCCCTCAATGGATCAATATTCATGGAGGACTTGAAAAAATCTTACTGAGATTGTCATCGCCATGCCACGGTGATGGCTCACAACATCAGTTATCGGGATAAGACCGGCAATTTCTTCTCAGATACTATACTGAACAAAGTACCGAGCGTCCTAAAGTGGCTTTGAACATAGCCAAAATCATTTCCATGCAAGTGGGTCAAATGCAGTTAAAAAAATCGATGAGTTACTTGGCCATGTCTTTGAGTCGAATGCCTAAAACGTTTGCAATGACAAAAATGGCCAAATGTTATTTTTCCTCACTTTTTCAATACCGAAACCAATCAACACACTATTCTTCCCGATATGTCTGGGCTCACGACTATGACCCCAACAGAATGCGTACCAGACTCACGCCTCGGACAGCTTTGGGTTACAGGAAGAAATGTTAAAGTACTAATGTCAACACCAAGGCAAGAGAGTTCATGTATGAATAAGGCAGAGCGTTGGTTTGGTCTGTTGCTGTGGGTTGAGTCTAGCATTTTAATGATGTTCCAACAAGCCAGTTTTACTTTTTTCCCACGAAAGGTGGGGCATGTCTTGTTTCTTCTGTTATGTTTCGACTGCGTTGGATGATGCGCGATGGCTGCGGCAGGCTAACTGCGGGGGTGGTGGTGGGGGCGGGGGCAGGAGACGAGCTTTGGTTAGGCCACATTTTCTAGGCCCCTCTCCATGCGGAGCAAACAGTGCTATCCCTAGAAAAGGCTGCTTGGACACTCAGGCTGCTACCGTGTGATGGTGTCGTCTCCAGATCAACACCAGACGGCCAAAAAGCCTGAGTCGCCTGCATTTGGGATTGGGACTGCGGCTACCAGTGACATCTTTCACCTGCCGTTTCGCCCCTTTACCATCGCTGCAGGACTTGATATAGTCGAACGTAAACGGTAGACAGCAGCCAGTTCATTTATGCCTACGAAATGGAGCTTTTAGGTGGAGTGCAGTCTGCGCAAACTGACCCCACCCTTTAAACATGGGGTGCATCTGCCACGGCGCTGCAAGCCAGTACGGTGACAGCGAGGTCCGCAGGCCGTATTTTATGCATCAGAGTTTCACTCTCCTTGGCAGATAGCCAGCTTGAAGAGATCTGCCTTCTCTGCTATTTCGAGCCATAGCTGGTCGGCCACAACTGCAATCCACTAATACATATGGTGCGCCTTGCTCCCGAACACTTGGCCGCTGATCTGTATCTATATCTGGAAACTGAAAGTTCAGCTAGTCCAAAAAGTGAAGGACTGAATATTTCTTAAATAGATCAAATTTCAAACGAATTATTCGATCAATCAATTAATCAATCAGTTAGTCAATCGATCTATCAATCAATCAATCACTCAATGTTTAATCTTGTATTCATCCAAAGTGTTCGGTAAAATATTCAATGCATATTTCATACTCTTCATTTTTTCCATAACAGTTATTACAATTTTAAAAAATAATAACAAAACAAACTCTAATAGTTATATCATTGCCAAATTTCATAACCTACGTATATGTAGCTTTTTGTACTACCTGGAGACTATATCTAAGGTGGGAAATGATTTCAATGAAACATAAACATTCTGACAATGTTTTCACAATAGCTCAACGATTATTTCACGCGTTCACAGACTGATGTTATTTATTAAGATGTTGATAAACATTAGCCTGTTTAGTATGTGAACGTAACAATCTATGCACATAATGCTTTTCTTCAGGGAAAAAATTATAAAATGGTTGGCTTTTCTTACCAGCATTTATAGAATGCACAGCCAGAATGCGGAGAACGGAGGCGTAGAAGACATTCACTGTCTGTACTACGATTCTTAGATATTGGATTCTGTTGAATGGAAGCTTCTATACTCTTCCTAGAATCTTTCAATACGTTTAATCTATTAGTATCACAATACGTCTTTGTCTGTGAATGTATGCGTCATAACACCGATATATCTCTGAATTAGCCTGTTTTATATACTTTTAGCTTAGCAACCGTCTCTATCTCTCTCTCTCACTCTCGTGTAGTAACGAAACACTTGGATCTCCTGTTTAATTTGTCTCAGTTGTAAGCTAGCTTATACTCTAGGTACCTAAATATTGTATCCCATTACTATGATTCAAGTCATACTTAGTCGAAGGGACAATAACTGTGTACGTAAACGGAAATATTCCAGTCCGGTTCATGAATGTTTTGGTAGTCCAGTTAGTTCTGTTCTCGCACCCGTTTTATTCCTTCTGTAAACGCAACCAATCAAGTGTCGGAAATCGTCATCCGGTGCCTTGACAAATGCACGTTGATTTCATAAAATATTCAATTCTAGTCACCAAATGAGATACATGATACCATTCCAGGTGTAGAAAGTTGCATTTCCGATTTGACGTCATGGATGATATTTAACAAGTTGCAGATGAATCATTATAAAACTGAATCCATTCTGATCACAGTAATATTTCGTATCTAAAAAATTAAATTTACATTATCAGTACGTATCCGAAGTGTCGGATTCGACATTATTCTTTCGTTACATCAAGATGTCATAAACATATTCAAAGCAGCTTATCTGGATCTATGTATCATCAGCTCGATTCGCAATTTACTTATGTTGATACCGTTAAAACGTTCGTGTGTTCCTAAGTACCCCTTTGTTTTGACTATTGTAATGAACTTCTGTCTGGTGCGCTTCAATATATACAACAGCAATTTCTAAAAACGTTGAAAACACAGTTACTCGGATTGCCATGAAACACATACTTTACGCCATGCTGCGTATCTTCCACTGGCTGCTCGTTGAGACCAGAATTAAGTACACAGTCTGTTCACGATACTACATTTCGTTGCTTGCCTTCAGTATACTCGTTCTAGATCATTACGCTCCAATTCTGACATTTGTATTCTCACTATTCCCGCTGTCAAAAGCAAATACCATGGACAACGTTATTTTTCCTGTCAGGGACAAGCTGCGTGGAACTAATTTGCTCGTGTGTGTGTGTGTGTGTGTGTGTGTTTACCAATATTGTCAAGCATTGAGACTTTTTGAAGATTAATGCAGTACAAAACCTTTATTATTATTATTATTATTAGTTCACTTATTTTTAATCAATGTCGTTCACTGCATGCAGAAAATGTTGGATATGTTATGTCTGAGGACAATATATATTGTCGTTTGCTTCCGTTCGAAAATAAACTAGGAAATAAAATCAAACGAAACATTTGGTCTTTATGTGCCTTTGGAGACGTACATTTTACATTGATTTTCAACCAAAAACATATGTCAATGTGAAACTGGCGAAATGCTTGCATTATTTTCTGAGGTAATTTACAATATTATGGTATTATTAAAAGTAGAAAGAACGATTTCAAAATGTTATGATCTTCGACTGAATGCTTGCCTAATCTGGATAGTGCAATAGGACTGTATTTGTACTCTGACTTGAACAAAGTCATTTGGACTGCAGATGTAAGCGACTTGAACAACGTCATTTGGACTGCAGATGTAAGCGACTTGAACAACATCATTTGGACTGCAGATGTAAGCGACTTGAACAACGGCATTTGGACTGCAGATGTAAGGATGTAAGCGACTTGAACAACGTCATTTGGACTGCAGATGTAAGCGACTTGAACAACGTCATTTGGACTGCAGATGTAAGCGACTTGAACAACGTCATTTGGACTGCAGATGTAAGCGAACTGACATGACTGGAATTAAAGAGTTCAAGGTTAATAATTAAACGACCCTGTTATGCAAACGGAAAATATGAATACACAGTATTGGACGTTAAAATTTACCAAAACTAAATATCAGGGATGCTTTACGACATCAGTTGCAGATTTCTGACGGTGCGGTCACAAAACAGTTGGAGAACTTTGTTATTTGTACTAAATAGTATCACCATATAACTCTCGAATATCGATGTTAGGAGTGTACGGTGCAATGGCTTTATGTTTCAGGGGGTTTGATCATGAGTAAATATTCTGAAGAAGTTTTAAAACATGTGTGCACTTCATATATGTCATGCGGAGTTGTAATATATGTCAGAAGGGGCAAAGGGGTATGGGGTTTGACGCTTATCCATTGTTTATGTTTAATGGTAGGCATACAAAAGCCTTCGGACTCACTTGCAAGGAATCCATAGTCTTAATCAGCTTTGTAATACAATCGTTAAAATGCATAATTTCCAGGTTTCTTATTTTACTATTTTCTGATGTAGATGTTTGCATTTGTCTATCGTCAAACAAATCATGGGACACAGCAAATCAGAAGTTCTTAGCTCAAAACTCCTGAAGAGAACTGCTTATGTATACATGCATCATTACTGTATGTTTCGACAATGCATGCGAACAGTGGTGTAATTATAATTATGTTATTCATTTATTTCAATTTGCTATTTTGCATAAGTAATTGTATAAGATTCTAACAGATTTTGCAAGATTCATAAAATCATGAGGCTACAAATATTTACGACATAAGTCTGTCGATTTAGCCCTAGCGAGATATGTAATCTACAACGTCAAATAGCGTTTAACAGAGTCGAGAGAATCTGTCAAAGATAGTACTAATGGTATGCCAATGGCATTCGTTAAAAGAAATTGTCCATATACACATTAATACTAAGTATTTAGGTAATGGAAAGACCAGATAGGTATTGGGACATTCTGTACGTATTGTGTATCAAACATTGACGCTGTAGCATTTAACACAACGGACTGTCAGTGACGAATATATCATGCATAAACGTAATAATGTTCATAAGTTTACTGCATGAATAATTCATTACATTTGTACAAAATTACAACGAACATTTTAGAAGCCATCCCATTGTTAAGTTAATATATTGGTATCGTGGTTGTAAAAAAAAAAACAAAAAAAAAAAACACTGTCACTCAGTAATAAGACGTTAGTGTTAGGACTGGTCGGCCTGATGTCAGGCAAATGTGACTGGGTGAGGTATCATGTCCAAGCGCTAGACACTGTCACGCTGCAGACATCGTATGACTAAAAAATTGTGTAATGTTACGTTAAAAAGCCAAATCACACACATACACACTTACTGTACCCTTTCGTTAAAAGATGATATCTCAGCCTATTTCTTAGTATTATGCAAATTTTGATATTTGAAAAATAATAAATAAAAATATTTATTTAATGGAGATGTTTAGTGGAACTATTCAAAATCGCGGAAGAGTCCCGATTGGGAAAAATTGGTTTGGAATGACCTTTTAGGTACTATGACGGATGTTCTCTGCATATCAAGACAGACTGATCTCGGTATAGGTTCCAGTCTCCGGATCTTAAGGTACATAACATATGTTTTGTGTTTTTCTTAAATGTATCATTATAATCCAATGGATCTGATTGGTTACAATTTAAGTCTGACTTACAATTGACCAATATAATTGTCCTAAATCTCGACTTAACTTTAGATTTATGTAGTTGAAGTCGAGGCCAGGCCTATTAGAAGTGACTTTGCAGAATCATCCAATACCTTAATTCGATCCACAGTCTGTGCGTTCCACCGGGATGAATATTAAATGAGTAACACATTTCAGTGATGACAATTGAATGATCTTCTACATATGATATAAAAATTGAAAATTTTTAAACGTAATGAAACCTTATATAACTTCCTTTCATGTTAAGGGTCTTTACTTCTGTCATCCTTTCTACCTCCCATATATTTGCAAGCATGCAGTGTTATATCTGGGTGTGATTAAATGTAAAAATTGTTATATTGTTGTGTATATGTAATTTGTTGGTCTGAATGAGTTTTCTCTTATATTAATGGCTAAACAGAGCACAATATGGCAGAGTAGATCTTAAAACAGTAACGTCTGTCATATCCGGTATTCATCGGACCTGTTTTTGTTTGAGTTTTATCAGCAATTACTCGTGTCACCATAATTGTGATCATGACAAATTGTGCACTCATAGATGATTCTAAAAATGTATTAAAAACAATTGTGATACTTAGAATCTGTTTTGTCTACAGGATAATTAAAATCATCAAAATTATCGTTAATGACGAATTTCTGGATTAATGTTTTCTTGATAAGCATATAAATATACACATCATTAATTAAACATACCAATGATTGTTTCTTATTACTAAATGGAGGAGAGAGGTATTTCATGACGTTCAGTACAAAATGGGGTAAACTACACAAATGTTTGACTCCTGGGAGGACCTAGTTTCACCTGTAATAATTAGGTTATGCACAACGAGACATTTTCAATAGCAACACAATGGTGAAGAAGCTGGATACAGGTATGCAAAATATAAGTCATAAAAGCGATATCGGAATGTTGAAATGTGCTCTGACTATGTGGGTTTTAAGTGGTGCAGATTTCATATGCCACTCCATGGGTCATGAAGAAGTCAGTTCAAAGTTAAAATTAATTTTGTTCACATTTAAGAGAAATTACTTATTGAGTGATGATGTCATTTTTCTGTTATATAATCGAGTGAGCACTGATCAATTGAAAGAGCTTAAAAAATAGTCACTTTTCTTATATCGAGTATTGATGGTGAACTAATTGTAAACGTTAATATGTTCTTCAAAAGCATGACGTATGTAACATTACGAGCGGACATTAATGTTACATGGTAAAATATGTTGATTCTAGTTTTTACTGTTGGTGTTGGTGTTGTTTATCTAATATCGTACTATTTATTAACCACAGATCTTAGCAATGTATCTTAGATTGTTAATTTGCTTGAACAGTCTTAAAATATTTTCAAGTAAAATCAGGTACTGCCCATTGTCGATCGTTTAGCTAATGACATATCAAACTTCGTAAATGGATAGTGTTGACAACGATACGGTTATTAATATTTTATTGTAAATTGTGCTGATGATGATAATTTGTCATGTTTCTTACAAAATAATTCAGCCATAATGTTGTAAAATATTCATGATATTGGGTTAAAAAGCAAACTCATTTCGTCTCCTTGTTAGAAGTGTCCACTTGGTAGAATGTTGGCTGCTAAATTCGAAATATTTTACAAAAGGACACTGAAGACCGTGTACAGAAGCAGCTTTATTTTTCTACGAAATGAATGTGATGCCTAAAACAGCTTCCCTACCACCTATAAAATAATACTTGATGTAAAAAATCTTTTATGGATTTATTGTCATTTCCTTTCCTTTATGTGATTGAGACTTCTTGTGATGATGAATCTCTTACAAACTTTTCTACGTTTTAGGTTGTTTTGTTTGTGTGGCGGATATTTGTGTTATACATTAAAATATAATATAGTTTAATGTCATTTAGGTTAATGGCTTTTAAATTTTAATTCTTACATGTGTTACAGTAAACGTACATGAAAAATACGTGGCGAATTTCATTCATAAAGCAATACAGATTAATCGGGTAAAGTCAATAACTATCTCGGTCAAGTACGCCACGCAGTATTTTGAATCACGTGAAATTAAGAATGTATTTGTCTTGTACATTTATCAAAAATTTGAGCAGACCAGAACATGACTGTTAAGTATTTCACGATTTCAGAACTTAAATGTTCGAGAATCCTTTTATTGGTTCGGATTTTTTTGCTGTGGTGCTCACATAGAGCACATATCAGACAATTAAAGTACTTCTTCATTTTATATGCCCATTTTGTAAGAATCGTGAGAAGAAATCGTGATTTATTTATAATATGTTCCCTGGATTTGCAGAGTAGAGAATATTATTCTAAAGCAGAGAGTACTTTGAGGATAATAATATCACAAAAGTCCTTGAACGTTTCACATTATCCGACTGAATTATTTAAATGTTCAAATTCTTTAATAATTTCACATTATCCTCAAAGTAGTGCAATTATAACTATGTTCCTTTTTTCAGTTGGTCTCTTGAAATATATTTGTTTAAAAGGTATCATCGTAGGACACAGAGCCGAACTCTAGACATGTGTGTAGTTTAGTTTCATGTGATGTAGTAATATTTTAGTTCAATTTATAAATTGTTCGAAATTGTCGATTGGAATAATGTTTCTAATTATTGATGCAACAATGAAAATTACGTTACTAATAAGAAGTTGGGAATTTCGTAGCTTGGCATTTGCAAAGATTTCACACGTTTTGTTAATCTCTTGCTTTTGTAATTTTGTAATCTTTATTGCTAGTTAGTTGCTATGCACTTGCTCATGAAATTTTTAGAATTCTTCTTCAAACAGATCGTTAACTGTTAATTGTTTAACTGGTCCACTTGCAATAGGTACTGTTGCGTTGCCCAACATGCACGTTCAACAGATTCAGCAAGGGTCCGTCATGTCACTACATTTCGTTCACTTGATAATATACAATTGTTTTAGAATTAATTTAATTTGAGGGTACAATTAGCTAGCAGTAGAGTCAAATAAAAGTAACAAAATGAATCAAATAACTGAAATGATTATAATAGCAATACATTCCGAAAAAAATACAACCTTCAGTTATACGAATTTTACAGAAAAATGATGAATTAAAGATAAGTATTATTTTTACAAAACTAGAATGGTAAATTGGAGTCGCACTGAATATAAATTGAGATGTTAACTGAAGATCTAGTATCTTCAGATTCTTTTTAAATTCCAGGAAGAAAAAGGATTCCCCGTTTCTTTACAAAAGTCAAAAAATGTCGATTCTGCTGGTGATGTGCTTTGCGAGGAAATTAATCAGACCATGGCCACATCTTACCTTAACGCTGACTGAGTCATTTTAAATCGACGATAAGAATTTGAACTGTACGCCTTGATGACAACGATAGTTAAAAAGGTTGTGAAAGCTGACTTATTTCTTATGCTGTTACTATTATTAAACTAATGTACCACCATTGTCATACACGTACAAATAAAACTATGAAAATGTACCAAGGTGTAACAGCTGAATATTGAAAAAGAAACAGGAGCCATTAGTTGTTTTATTTTTTCTTTACTTTTGTTGTTGTTGTTTTTGTGCTTGTTGCTTTTTTCTTGAAAATAACGAGTATCACTTGCAAAAAAATGTACACACCGTTCTCAAGGAACGGGAAACCAACATCACATCACAAGTTCATTAACATTTTTTTCTTTTCTCTTTAATGTTTAACATTTATGAACTTTAAAATTGTAGAATTTTGACTTTGACTTGACTTGTTTTCCTTTTGGTAGGAACATATACTATTATTTAAAAATGGCATATTTCATATCTGGTGCATATATTATTAGATGGGGATAAACAATAGATTCAATTAAGCCAACATAAAGAAAATAAACTAGCCGTCTTTTAATATCCGTATATGATACAATCCTCCAAATACTTTAGTACATTCATATCAAAGTATAAAAGAAATTACAGTGGGGGGTGTGTTCTCTTTTATTTCATATTTCCGGTATGATACTTACCAAATGCATACTGAAAGCGAACCTTCTTCAAAGAGCGAACTGTAAGATTATCGTATCAATTCAATTCGAAACATTTTAAAACAATGTTCTGATATTACTCCAATGACGCAATAACAAAAGCTTGTTTGTGTTTTCTTCACCTTCATGCATAATAAACAAAGTTAATTCCAGAAATAGAGATTGAGAAGAGCAGTAGTGTTGCATTAATGCACGTACTCATTCTGAGGTTGCAGTTCTACAAGTTAAAATCTCAAGAATTTCCATTCACGCAAGGTCTATGTACTTTTATATGATGTTCACTAGTCCCACCAGCCAGCAAGAGGCTACATCTCCGTTGAATTTATCTGGGAACATCGGCACATGCAATTTTGTTTACCTCATTCAACTTCGTCAAATATATAAGTTCAACCATATCCTCGAAATTGATAGAAAAACCTAATCCCAATATTCTAAAACTGACTACTGACCAGTTAATATCAATTTCAGGGTATATTTCTTTCTTTATAATTTTTTACATATTTCCAATCCAAATAGCATTTGATTTAAAAACATTGCAGTACAGACCTAATGCTGAGGCAAAGTCGTTTAAAATCGGCATGGTTGTCTTCAAGCACAAAGGAGAACAGTCTAACAACAAAAGGCGTCATCAGCGATCTGCCCTTTTTTGAACGCCATTATAGAAAATTCCTGTAATAGCTGTGTTCTGTTTTGAGTTGTATTGCAAGAAATTGAATACCTATTATAAATAAATAGGGTACTAAAGGGTCTGCCTGGTTACATCCTCTCTAAATGTATATTATAAATGATACACGTGTTTGACTTATTGCAGTATACTCTAAACCACTGATAAAAAGATTCACAAAGTTAAAAGATTTCAGGGCATTGTCCAGAAAGTCATCAATATATTAAGTTAAGCATGGCTCGATCGTGTAAGGATCAGCATGAACAGCTTACCAGCAGGTGCTTGATTCCATAGACAATCAAGAATGTCGACTTTGACAAGGAGGGTTTAGAACATATTCGCTAGAAAGCTTTGAGCTAATAGCAAATTTACCAACAGGTTAACGAACAAAAGTGGCTCTTCAGTAACTATGATACTGTTCTCCAGTTCATCTATTTTCGCGTATCGTGTAATCGCGTATTATAGTTTCAGAAACAAAATCTCACTCCACCTTTTGTCAAACAAACCAGTCCAAGTTAGAATCAGGAATAATCAAGTTGCAGAGGATTATAACTGCACTTCTCCCAAATAAATAAATAAATCATATCAATAAAAAACAAATAAATAAATATGTACATCAACCAATTAATCAATAAAGAATAATACCTAAATAAACAAAAGAAACAGCGAGAAATACAATAAATATTAGTAGAAAAATAAATAATTTTCAATAGCCACCATTTCAACCTGTCTTCAACAAAATGTCTTGCTTTAAAGGGCCAATTCAGTGAAATCAGAGCGTCATATCGTTGCCATAGTTTGGTGTATCCAGACAAATAGGAAAAATGGAGACAACTTCGCAGTCGCTCAGTTATTCAACTTTTCGGATTCACTTTGTACACCAAAAGCCTTGCAAAACCACACATTTAACATTCCGTTGATATTCCAAATCTCACAGATGCATGATTTGGTGATGCAGTCACAAAAAAGTTCTTCTGTGCTGTTGGCTGCCTTGTCACATTGGTACTTAGAGTTGGTTTGTTTATTTGTAAATCACATATATCATTTTAATGTATCGCTCATTTTAGAGTGTAGCGTATGTAGAGGGTTAAATATTATTTTTGATACCCTCTTCAGTATATGTATAAAGAAATTACTTTTCATTAGTGTCTTCATCTTCAAATTGATTACCAAAAATGTGACCAAAAGATACTACCATTCAGACAGTTATTTACTGGATCCAAAATAACATCAATGAAAATTTAATTAGGCGACGATTATTAAGGATTTCAGAAGAAGAATACAAACAAGAGCTCTAAATTAGTGTATCCAATAGGACATACAAGGAGATAACTCACAGAACTTTAATTGACAAGATGTTGTGAAAAATTAACCAAAAGCAATGTATATTAAATATAATATATTAAAGATATGTCAAGTTGCTTTCATCTTTGCAGTAACACATCTAATGAATAAACCACTAATTACTAATGATATGAATGAAGTTCAGACAGGCTGGGTTAAAAGATTATTAGATCCCATTAAGTGACATTCAATATTTGACAGGACGGAAATCATTTCAATTGGGATAATCTTGTATGCATTGATTCATAACATTTATACTGATACATTGGATCAAATACACAGAAATACATACAGTTTTGAAAAGCACTAAACGTAATGCTAATAAATGTGCGCTGAATGCTTACCTTTTCTCCTTTGTCGGCCAGTGTAATAACTGTTAGAGGAATGTCTGTCTACCACATTCAAGATTGAATGGAAAAAAAATAAAATATAAATGAGACTGAACCGCATGAGTCACAATCTCATCAAGAACATTCTTCTTTGAAATATCATTTTATAATTTTTGCACCGGTTATTACACTCTTTTGAATATTTAGTCTTAACCACTAAAATATTTTCTTGTTGGATTGCGTCCAAAAGGGCACAGCACTTAAAATGATATAAATCAAGATAACTGTCATTAACACAACCAGGGGATATGGATAATTTAACAATCCATAATTCAAGAAGAGAATTTGTAAAAGTATGTCTTACTGTATATTCTGTTTCGATGCCTATTAAAATTTATATTCTTTGTTGATTATTTAAAAACATTTGTCCTTGTCCTTTCTATTTTCGTATTATTGCAGTTTATTTTCTTGTACTGATTTTATTCCTCTCCAATTTTCAAAATAATGTTTTATTTCCTTCTATCATTTTTTACATATCCCACATTATAATTTCTCCAATGTTTCATGCATTCCTTGTAACAAGGTGTTCAGTAACCAGTTTTGTTAAAAGCCAGTTACTTATTTACTTATTTATAGGGCGTCTATGAGTATCCATCACTTGCATTGTATATTGCTGTTCTTTTGAATTCTTGTTTTGCTAACCAAATTTCATTATTATCATAATTTCGTCTACTTTTGATGCCCGTTAAATCTATTAGAAGTCCAGAACTCATAGCTGTCTATGGCATAACTTTAAATAGGAGAACAAATACCAAGAACATCACAGTTGTATACTATATTAATTGCAGATTATGGCAGTTATGTTTGGTTGCAAAACGATTCATTGAGAAGATACAACATAACAGAAATGGGAGAGAAGTACAAGTAGCACATACATTGTTAAAACATTTGTACAGAGTAGATCTGCATCTGCCTCAGGTGGGCTGGGTGTTGTAACTGCTTGACTGGGTGTTGTAACTGCATTGCTGTGTGTTGTATCTGCTTGTCTAGGAGTTGTGGGTTTAATTTAATAGGAGATGTGGATAACGTTTTGATGGAAACCGTTGACGTGCTAGAACGTTTCCGAATATGATTACATAGTAACGTCTGCTATAAGTAAGCTCAAGACTATCGATGATCCTGTAAGGCGATTGCGGTAATGAAGTAAGTTATCAGGAATCTAATATGATATTTATTGTGTATAAATACATACTAGAAGATATGGAGGGCAAACATTAAACAGTTGGCACTACATATATTCAAGATATATGAAATGCTAAATAAGACGTTTTAGTAGAGGAAAGGAAAATAAGAAAGATGTAAATGTTTGAGAAGTTTACAGCAAACTGGATATCAATAATCTTTACTAAGAGGTGAGCAACAAGATCAGGAAATTTAAAGTGAACAGAAAAGGTTAAATTCTTGGTCGTACGAACTTCTATATCGGTGGAAAATGGTATATTATTATAAAAGAGAATCTGAGAAGGAAATCTAGTTTACAACTACAAATGAAAAGATAAATGGTAAATATATCGATGTTATTACAGTGAATATAATTTTTTTTTGATGTCTATTATTAGAATGTTTTCAATAAAATGAAAAGAAAATAAAACATTATCTTATATCAACGACAAGAATCACATTATAACTATTCTAATTCCAGATGGTTTCTACGTCCATGGCATAAACAAAGTAAACGTGTTGATATCGAGTTACAATATTCAAAGTCCTTGTCAGTGTGAGAAATAATTACACGGTGTATATAACTACTTGCAACATAAAATTGGCAGAGAATTATATGTGCATGTACAGCTTTTGACATTTGAAAACATAAAAGTGTATGCATTTTATGATATTATTGTAACGCGTTTTCCAAGTTTTTGTTTCAATATATGTTTAGGAAAACGAATCCAGATGTGATGCTGAATTACCAATCAATAAACAAAGACCTAAACGTTCATAGCCACCTTCTGGCAAATTTAGTACAGCTGGTAAGATTAAAAAATGTACCAACTTTCCATTCTATACAAATATGTTGATCCTAAGATAGGTAAGCATGTAGATGATATCAATTTGAATGGTATTAAAACATGGAGAAAAAGTAGATAACAAATTACATTATATTGAACAGAGTGAAAAGGATAAGAAAATATCAGATCTACATAAGCATACTGATGAAAACAGGAAATTAATCTGATGCACAAGAATTGCTCAAGAAGACATCAGACAAGACTGCCGACGGTACTTCCAACTGTTCAAATAGCGAATAATCGGTGACATAAATGTAAAAGAAGGAATGAAATAATGAAATGTCGAGAAGAAAATAATACTTTACAATTACAATTAACATATTTAAAGAAATATTTAAAATATATGCAGACGGATGTGATGATCGAACAAGAAAAGGTTAGAGACATTGGTACTTGGATAGCATTAATGACTTATCTAAACGATAAAGAAATAGCAAATGACTGAAATAATTTGGAACAAAAGGTAACATCATAGATTTCAATTTAAAATCTTTCATCGCGTATTTTGCATAATAGTTATCATAACCTGGCATCAGAGAGAGGAATAAAATAACTTGAATGGTAGTAATTTAGTTTCTGTAAACATTTTGAAGTTATCCATGTATTAATGGCTAAATGTCTTTTCCTAAATATTCTGGTTTCATTCATTTAGAATTTTCATGGCTTTAGTGAATCTCAGTGAATTTATAATCTACGTGGTTGTTCGCTATCTGTTCAAACGATTGTGCCAGCTTCTCATGAATTGTCTTGCTAAAACACAACATAACTTTAATGCTCTTCTTTTTTTCTCTCTCTCTTTCTTTAATTCTTTAATTCTTTCTTTCTTTCTTTCTTTCATTCTTTCTTTCATTCTTTCTTTCTTATAACTTTCTTTCTTTCTTTCTTTCTTTCTTTCTTTCTTTCTTTCTTTCTTTCTTTCTTTCTCCAATTACCCTCTGATTTCAAATACGTGAATTACATCTTGTGTTTAATCACGAAGACATTATTCTAAGAGTCAACCGCAGCCGGAGCTAACAGTAGGTGCGTCCACAACGGCATTGAAAACAAGTTTTCATTTCCGTTATACTGGTACAACATTCACACATCCATCTCTAATCCATATATTTGCAATTTGTACTGCTTAGACATTGAATAAACTGGATATAAATATTCTAATTTTGTTATCTAAGCAACTGACTTCATTTAAGACTCAAATTATATCTGGATGTTATAGCGCTGGAAACATCAACCGTTGTAGTAGTAGTAGTAATAGTAGTAGTAGTAGTGGCGGTAGTAGCAGTAGTATTCGTAGCACCAGTGATACTACAACAGTAAACAATGAAGGATGGCGATTTGGAGTAAATAATAGCACGACAATGTTTGCATTAGTGAATGTGTCAGTCAAGGAATATCCGATCATCTCTATCATATTCTGTTGTGGATAAAGCAATTACTTGCAAAGAAGCAGAGGCGGCGTTAGGAGTACGCGGGGCCTAGGGCCGACCATGACCGAGCTGGGCCAGAGTATCGGTATCTCGACTGGTTACGAAGTTGACTAAGTTGACTTCGCAACTTTGCGTGCATTACGTGCGGCCTGTATCAGCGTTTCCAATTTACCGCAGAATATAGCTTGACAAATTCATAAGGACGACCTTAGGCCTGAAGCGCGGGGCCCCCTCAAGAGCGGAGCCTGGGGCGGTCACCCCACTTGCCACCCCCAAACGCCGTTCATGCAAAGAAGTGATATCTAAAAGGCAGTTGAAAGTTTGAAAATACCGACTTTAAACAGAGCGAACAGTTTTCCTTCTTCTGCAAAGAGGTCACAATTCATAACCAAGCTAATCATGAAATATGTGCACGTGTTCATTTAAAACAAAATTATTTTCATACTTCACTCTATCAATCTTCTTACAAAGAGAACAATTTAGTATAGATCTGATTTGAAGGAGTCCGGTTACGTAGGTCCTCACAGTTCCTGTTTTATCAAAGTTTGATAATAATTAAACAAATGTTGGAATCGAAATTTCACCCCTTCAAGTTAGTGTACAAAGGATTATTTTGTAACTTTGGAATATATGCAGTTTTATAATTATCAGACCCACAGTCATTATCAAGGCATCAATCCTTAATTTGAACATTTTTTAAAAAGTGTTAAGTTTATAGTCTGATACATTTTGTCAAACAATTAGACGGTCATGGATTGCGGAACATACTTTCATAGGGTATCATATGTCTTTCATTCAGTATGTGTCAAAATGAACTGTTACTTAATCAATATAAGTTCATGAAACAGATTTTAGACTTTGCATGATTGCCTTCAATTAGTGGGCCATATCAGGTTTTCCATTCAGCGGGCTCCGATGATTGATATCTGTTACGAAACTATATATCAACGGGACACAGATGATTTACGTAGTCACCCCGAGTGCGCTTGTACTAAAACACGTTAGAATAATTCGTCTCGTTTTTATTCCCACCGGGAAATAAAGACATGCTTCATGCTCACAGTTTTCATAAATATGTTTGTGAAGTCGAAATGAGTACTGATAGTGAAAATAATGAGAGGAAAGCTAAATGCTCATAGAAACGGTGACCAGTTTTGAACGATACCCTAGGGACATTGATTAGTGTTTACACTTAACGTTAGTTTGGAACTCTCTGAACTGGTTCAGGGCCTCGGCTTCAGTGTGGTTTTAGGTGCTCGCTTTTACATACGCGCACATCTTGCCTCTCTCCGCGTATAGTTGTATGTGGGTATTGGGAGTCAAATGAGAATTAACAAGGGCCCATATAATTACACGGAATGCTTGCATGGGTGGGTGGGGGGTCAGTGTTATGATTTTATTATTACTATCCAGGCACACCACATACACAATCCACAACCCGCATCTTGAGAGTACTATCCAAACACACATCCTACAATCCAGCTTTTTTGTTTTAGCTCTCAACATCATAGACGTATAAAACACATACACAAATCATACATAAAACAAATGTTTCTTGGCAATCTTTCTTTTCTAGTCATCTGGTTGGTGCTAAACAAGTTTGTTGGAGTTTTTAACCAAAGTTATTTTAACACATAGTACCTCACTTCATTATCATTCTCTCCAAACGTCTTCGCAATATCCTTCTCCTCAAATATATTTGCACTGCCAATCCATACACCAATATACACTTCAGGCATCCCTGCCTTTCCATATGCACTTTTCTCTTCCAGGTAGCCGTGTCCTTAATCTATTTGATGGTCCATGATAGCTTTACATAAACTAGACTGTCCGGGTTGAAAAGCATGTTCCAAACAAGCACACAAGATTCAACAGTGGAACACATGGCATATATGTTGACTTGAGACTGAGAATATGAGAAACAATAGGACAATGCACTTGCATATATAGTCTAAGACCGAATTTAAGAGGACTCAGATGTTCCCAAATAGAAACAAACACTACAAAATTTAATAAGAGCATGAGGACTCTCTTCCACTCAGAAAAAAGCGGACGCGTAAGGTCATATTCAATATATAGGTGGAACATCGTTCTACAGCTCATAATTGCAGCACGGTATTATTACTATATCCAAGGCTGAAACGATGAATACAATTATTGTGGTGCACCTGCTGCGAGCACCTCATATAATCGGAGTTATATTTCGATTAGTATTAATGCAGATGTACTCAAGATTCTTCTTCCAAAGAAGGATAACTTTAATTTCGCTATTGCCGATTTTCTGCTGTCTCCACAAAAATGTTTGCATGGCACGGTAGTTCTACCTCGACATCCTTCCGTATCGTCTATATATGGTGATTATTTCAGGAAGAGACACAGGGATAAATTGAATATTTTTCGCAACCACGGAAAGATGCTAAAGAAGCAATTATTCAACAACAGCAAGAAGACGAACGAAGAAGCAGGAAACAAAAAGAAGAAAAGGAGAACTTTAATTTGTAAAGGACAGGATGAAAGGGGTGAAAATGTAACGCTTTGTGTTGACAGAGAGATAAAGTATCTGATAGAAATGCATGAGATATCTTGAACTAAACCATGTTAAGAGACATTTAGTCCTAACATTTCTAAACATTCCATCATTACATCCACTCTAATCGGCACAGAGATGCTGACAACACCAGCAGATACTACTACTTCTACCGCTATCAAAGCAGCAGCAACATCAGAAGAAGGAGAAGGACCTGGTCGTGGAAAGGGATTGAGACATTTAGAGCCGATGATGTTAAGTCCATAAGTTTTTTCATAAAGGAAAAACGCCATCGGTTCTCTGTTGAGTACCACCTTGAATAAAGTTACTACTTAATAACTGTCAAATTACCCATGATTTTATGGTGTACGCGTGTGATAATTTTTTAAGTATCTTATCCATACTAAACGAACTTAAGACAAAAATACACTTACGTTTTCTTTGGTATATTCTCTTTTGAATCAGAATGACATTGAACATTTCATAACACCTCACAAAGTCCATTTCTTCTTCTTTCTTTCTTTCTTTTTTTTGTTTTCTTTCTTTCTTTCTATCTTTCTTTCTTTCTTTCTTCCTTTTTTTTCACTCTCCGCCTCTTGTTTGAATTTCCTTACTGGCATAAGTCCATCCTCTTTGGCATCTCTAGTTGCCTCGAATTCTTAACGGGTATGGGTTCTTCTTCTGTTTTGGAAAAACTCTCATCCTCTCGCTTCTACTGTTTGTTGTCCTTTTTCTTAGGGCACTCTCAAAGAAAATTTCTTTTTTCTTGAAAAATATTTATCCTTACCAATGTCATTAATTTTTCCAGCCTTTCTTATTTTTTTATTTTACGTTGTGGACATTCTGGAGCCAATGCCTTTTCTCTTGACACACACCCACCCACCCACACACCCACCCACATACACACACACCCTTCCACTAGGTGTCGTCTCATACGCAAACTAAAGTGTTAGGAAAAGCACATCGAGTTTGAAGATAATATGAGTGAGCCTAAGAAAACACCCAATTTCCACCCCAAGACCAAGAGAATCTGGATCCACTAAAAACAGAAAAGCGTTTAGTGGTACCCAAATATTATTATTACATTCGAGAGTTGCAAACGCTGACTACCCAATAACTTGGTCTAAACGGCTTACACATGCATGGTGAAATAATAAAGAGGTTGTATGAATGTCAACCCGAGAAAGCAGAAGGTTCCAGTACAGATTTTTTATAATTCTTTTCAGAGACACTGAAAAAACTATACAGTGCTAAAGTGGACGATAACGACAGTTTGAAATCTCCTTTCCGGATCGAGTTTTGTGCCCTACCAGAATCAACACCGTCCAAAGTCGACAGATTCAACACGTCCAAAGTCGACAGATTCAACACGTCCAAAGTCGACAGATTCAACACCGTCCAAAGTCGACAGATTCAACACCGTCCAACAATAGAATGACGAGTATAACATGACCAGTGGTAGGGCCAATCGTCACATAATTCATGTTTCACATCCAAGAGGTAGCCGACCACGCAAAGTGTTAGTGCTTGACAAAGGTTTAAATAACAAATTCATTATCGTCCATATAAAAATAACTTAAGACAAGGTCTGATTAACCCGAGGCATCATCGAGATTCGAACATATACCTAAAAGAGGAAAACCAAGGAATGCAAAAGAAAATGGAAAGCATTTGACAATCGGACAGAACCGAACAAAGAACGACTCAATTACTAGCAAGCAAACGTTTCCAAAACGACCGCGTTTAGCATGCATGAAATGTAAACACTTAAAGACGTGCATGCTGATCGCTCTATATAATATTCAGGAAGAAATACTGCAACATTGCCGATCCAATATGGACATTTTTACGCCGTTGGTGTACATAATTTCGAAACTTATTTCTGGATCACGGTGGTATCAATCTTTTGAAGGAAGCTTCTACCATTGCTAATGTATGTGGATTAGTCTATTGCAAAAAGTTCATGTTCGAGAACAAACAGTCTATCATACTCCATCAATAATATCTCTCTGTCAGGCGTTGGTATTCCGACAAAAGGCTTTTCTTTTGGGCTGCATTACTTGTATGAAAGTGAAGACAAACTGATACAACACTCTAAAAACGGAGGAGAAAAAATTGGACGTCTTTCTGTGAATGGATGGCATTTTGACCACAAAAATTACGCATCGTCTTCAAAGTCCATTGACGAGTACTGCACAGATGTCTCATTTGTTTCCTCATAGAAACACGAAACGTCATTTGTCAGAATTCCTCATGAGTTGTACGTGCAAACATACAGACGAAGCCACAGGTTAGAAAGGCAAGGACATCAAGTGAAAGAAGTGTGTTAACACGACTACGATCGACGTTTCAGAATGGACCCAGAATGTAGACCTATTAGCAAAAGTTACGATTAGGAAGAAATGGAACGTTTGAATCCAGCGACAGTTTGTTTAGAGTACGAACCATGCGACACACATGCTTTACTACGTATATGAATCTCAGGGACAATAAATCAAATTCATCGATGTGTGTTCCTTTCGTCTATGGGTTTGCAAATGTGCTTGATTCCCCATTGGGTTCAATGAAATGTTGACAGGTCATATCGACGTGAAACATATTTGTCAGCACGAAAAGTTGTTCATATGCAAAATATTACCTCAACCAGCGTTTACCATCCTGTCTAGCCACATCATTATCGGAGGAAAACTGATGTTACCTTAAGTTTACTGAAATGTGTAAATATGACCAGCCTTGTTTCGACAAGGATGAAGAACGCGCTTTTAAAGGAATGAGGACAAATGTCGAATTGTTTCATGCTCTGGACGGTGGATGCCAACTGTTAAAAGTATACGAAAGTTGAAACTTTCCTACCACAGAAGTACACCTTAGCCGGTATGTTGATTTCACTGACACACATAGATCGGGAATATTGTACACCGACTTGTTCACATACATCTATGTGATTTTATTTTGCACCACATTGCTGTACAGAGTCGTCTATATCTTATACATATTTGTGTTCTGTTTGAAGTGTAAATACATTTTCTCTGTGATTATGCTTTTGAACAAATATTAAGCGTGTCTTAAAATGAACGTCTTGTGTCGTTGATGATATTCTCGGAATTGTCAACAACATAAATAATACTGATGGATCTTTCTCCTTCTACTGCTACTCAGCCGTCAAAGAGATTAACGACGAGCTGGTGTATCAAAGATGGGAGGTCTTGACTCTTTAATTCGTTTATTGCTTGATCTAGTGGTTTAGGCAAAACCTTATTTGTGAAAGCTAAATCCACAAAATGCAACAGCAGACACTAAAGAAGAGATCTGTTGATGCCGCAAGGTAACACAATAAAAAGAAAAGCTACAAAAGTCTCAACAAATAAATAAGTTCATTCAGAAAGAGAGAATGTACTGCTGCTAGGACGTGTATGTACTCCAGAAACCCATGTGACTCGATCGCTGAAACTGAAGTCACACCGGCACGATCGAAAATTTCAACGATTTCAATCATTTCAAACGAAAACTTGAAACGAAATGGGAATTCCTATTCTGAGTGATTTTAAAACAAATAATGTGATTATGTAACAATAGTACTAATGATTCAAGATGATATAATCCCAAAAAGGTTTCAAACGAATTCACACGAATTAGAAATAGCTCTGATTCCAAATGCCTTTACATGAATTCACAATAATTATAATAAGACTATAAACCCATATGTCTTTAAATGTATTCACAATAATTCCAAAAAGCTAATTTGAAATTACTCTGAGCTCTTTTTCATTGGAATCAATGGTTGAATTAAATAAATGATACAAGACGATATAATCCAAGTAAGGTTTTAAATGAATTTACATTAATTACAAATAGCTATAATTCCAGATGACTTTACCAGAATTCACATTAATTACAATGAGGCCATAAACCCAAATGTCTTTAAATGAACACTCCGCAATTCGAAACAGTTAATTTGAAAGTAACCTGAGCTCTTTGTTATTCCAATGAATGATTGAATTAAATAAATGAATCCACTCTAGCAAACACAACTATACCTACTTTCAAGAATATTACTGCAACAAATGCCGAATTTTAAGTGCGTGTGCGTGTGCGTGTGTGCGTGCGTGTATTTGAATTTTTAACGTAGCTTTTACAATTTTTCAGTCATATAGCTACGATATTTGCAGTGTGGGAATTTATAGTGATGTCTACCACTGGGGCATCATGACGCA
This sequence comes from Sinohyriopsis cumingii, assembly GCA_028554795.2. NCBI lineage: Eukaryota > Metazoa > Mollusca > Bivalvia > Unionida > Unionidae > Sinohyriopsis > Sinohyriopsis cumingii. The sequence continues at coordinate 693,922 of JAPYKE020000149.1, read as the reverse complement.
GACATCTAACATTATGTACTCACGTTATCCACACACCAGGCCGACAAATACTAACATTAATCTCATATTGCTGAGCGTCACGCGAGGCAGCTGCCAGTACCAGTTTTATATATCTTTGGTATGACTCGGCCGGACTTCAAACCCACGACCTACCGCATGCGAAGCGGAAGGTACAATTCTCCGTAATTCATTACTTATATAGAAAGCTAAGACGCATTTCAGAGAGCGTCGCGTTTGATTCATATATAATCTCAGCTCGTAAACACGATCAGGTGTTTTAAAATGACTAATCAGAAATTATGTCAGATTGCCTTCTCAGAAGTCAGTTTCTGAAAATCAGATCACGTGATATTTCCTTCAACACGAGTACGGCTCAACATTGAAACGTACGAATGGATCTATGCACTTTACATCTTTAAAGTGCGAACTAACGATCGTTGGGGAAAATTAGCATTTAGAATATCATTAAATAAATAACCTTTATAAATTATTATTATGAAAATAGTACACAAAATATAGATATACATGACTAAACAAAGTAGTTGTCACCCTTTTGATGGCAAACAGACCAAGCTTTACAAAAAATAATTGAAGAACAAGACACATTCTTTTCTTGGCCACCTAAAATTTTGACACGAAAACCAATCTCGTAGAATGCTTTCAAATAACTATTTTACATATGAACACGTTCTCATGTGCATCGACGTGTTATCACGTCTCGTCAGCGGCCAAACAAATCAATGAAAGAAGTAATGGCCCAGGAAGTCGTAAAGCTTTATGCAGCGTGGGCGAGGAGGGAAAATGAAAGGGTGGAGAAGGAAATGGAAGAGGAGAGAAAGAGAAGAGCTATGAAGTATGAAATATTGAAAAGAACTGACTGAAAATCCAATGGAAATTCAGAGGATTGGCTCATCCAGCATTGATGTTAGAGAAGGTAGAGAAAACATAAGTCTGTGGAAAGGAGGCCAACGAGCCCAGGTTTAAGTACGTGGTCTCCAGCAAACTATCATGGCTTCAAAAGGTGGGTAGCACGCTGTCCATGTCCCGGAATGTTGTTGTTGTTGTGTTTAACGCCATTTTTCAGCACACGATAGGCTATACATGGTGGCCAGTATTAATGGTGGAGGAAGAACCCGGGAAAACCCGGAAAGAACCACCGACCCACGAGAAGCTAATGGCAAGCTTTCTTACATACCCAGACTGGCTGAATCCGAGACTCGAACTGGCGCAGACAGAGGTGAGCTGGCAGTGATTCGTAACGGAGAGCGCTTTAGACCACTCGGGGCCCCTGTCCCGGAATGTGTAACCACTAAGGACAGCGGTAGCAAATGCAACCCTATGGCCCTTTTCAAGGCCATCCAGATCACTTAAAAGGAGATATAATGTCTACAATTTTGTGTTTTATGTATGTTATGTGTGGGGTATGTAACTAAACCATACAACCCATATTACCCCTTCTCTTGTGATAGTGTGTGTTTTTGCACGTAAGGGTAAAGTAGTATGTCTATAAACAGTTCCAACCTCTGTAGGTGATAGCGTGCTTGAATGTTTAACATAGGATTTCCCAAGTGAAACCATAGCAGCATTTCCATATAAGTATATGGTCCCATGTTAATTCTAGTATGAAACTCCAGTAACCACATACAACTAAATCAGCGTTTGTTCGAGTTTCGGCTCGATTAACGTAGGTATGTGAGAAGCATGTTATTAGCTTTTCGTGGGTCGTATGTAATTCTTCTTCCTCCCCCTCCCCGGGTATAAATGGATTCTTCCTTCAACACATATCATGTCTACCGTGTGAAGACGATTGATGTTAAACTCCACTAAAGGAAACCAAACCTGAATTAATTTTTGGTATTAAATAGAGTCACGCGCCCAACCCAAATTGTAACAGTGGTTGCCTGATCGAACAGGTGCCTCACGCGACCATCGTTTCCCGCAGTACGTGGCAATCAGAAACACAAAATATGACAAGGCATATGATGGTATTTAGCCATGTGAATGTTTTAAGATGGCCGCCACTCGAACAACATTTTTTTCTGCTTTTCACGTAGGTAACACTCTGAATTGATGATTCACACGCAAAATAAGTACTAGCATGGACGAAATATTTATCCAATATAGAAGATGCATCAGGTAGTTTTCTGGATATTTGTTTTTGCTGCAAAGTTTGCTTAGAAAAGGGTTACAGTACGAAGGTGTGCTTGATTCTGACATTGATGCTGCTCTTTTTGAAAAGGCACAGAATACTGACGTCACTCTAGTTTTATTGTTCCAAAACGATTTGATGGCTACATCATTCGTGTGCAAGAGATTATTATGTAGTTTGGGGTTTTGGTAAGATTTATGTGGTTATTTTGAGCAAGAGTCAAATGTATTTACTTTTGTTGAAACTCTATCATCTTAAACTAGGTAACAGAAAGTAGCAAAAATCAACAAGTTTCGTAAAATCAAACAAATAATGTTTACCCTAGAATAAAAAGTGAAACTTAAAACTAAATTAAGGTATTGTGAAATAAATCCAAAATAGTGCTAAAAGTTCTTTCACATGCTCAAATGTATGAAGTTCCTATTGAATTTTAGTGGTGTTCCAAATAAATTCGAGTGTTTAATGAGTTGATGTGCCTGCGGTCATGGACTGAAATATGGCAATATATTAACAGTCTTTTGATTAAACAAAATAATATAATAAAAAATGAAGTCACTATAATTCAAAATTAGTGATATAGTTCGAGAATATTATTGAGCACTTTGTAATTATAATTAATATTACTTTGAATAAATAAGCCCAGCCAAATTAAGAAATGAACACAGCAATAAGATTAATTAAGGCATGAATGAGTAGTTATTCAATCAAACAACATTGATATAAAAAAGCTAAGACACTGTAATAGAGACAGGATATAGGTCAGTCTGGTTTCTAAAACATCCAAAGCTGTAAACATGCTTAGGAATTTCCGATCTAAAAAAGACAATATCCTACAATCAAATAGAACCAAATCTGTTTGCCTCCATTAACAATGATATGAGCAGTTAATCTACACCATCATCATAGAGAAATAATAGATAGGCATTAAGTTTTTACAAAATAAATGTCACTGGTCTGGTACACCATTAACTTGATTTTGGACAAAGGTCAATTACAAAATACAGAGATACATAATATCTAATCATTGAGACAAGCCAACAAACAATACAAATTAAATATACATAACACCTTGATGACACCAACACATACACAAATGAGCTAATCAAGTCTAATAGTGATGTGTATGAGCATGCATTTAATGGAATCTGATTAAAATCAGATATCCGCTGTCCTATATGAAGATCTGCCAGCGACCGCTTAAGGGCCATATTCTGGTAACCTGTGCTATTACTATAATCACTAATTTTATCAATCAATCAGATGAAGTCTTATATCTTCGCGTTTGGAGACTGAGCAGTGTGGATGAAGGGCATAAATGTGTACCGAAAGATCTGATTCACTTTCAGATTTTGGAAAGCTTCATTCCCATCGGCTAATTCAAAGGTAATAAGACGAGTCATTTTGCGTCCAAGATACACAGAGGACAAATATAAACTCAAACAATAACGTTCAGTTTGCGTCCCTTTTCATTTCGGCGACAACCTACTCACGCACGAGCAACGTGTATACTGGAACACTATACGATGGCATTTCAGAGACTAAGCCTATCATGTCATACATGGGTGGGAGATTTCTTGGTTGTAGCAGCAATGGATTCTATATCCTTTAGATTTACGGTATACCTGTTGTTTTTGTTATTGTTGTGGGGTTTAACGCCATTTTTCAGCACACGATAGGCTATACATGGTGGCCAGTATTAATGGTGGAGGAAGAACCCGGGAAAACCCCGGAAAGAACCACCGACCCACGAGAAGCTACTGGCAAGCTTTCTCACATACCCACATTGGCTGAATCCTAGACTCGAACCGCCGCAGACAGAGGTGAGATGGCAGTGATCCGTAAGGAAGCTTTTGACCACTCGGCCACTCCGGGCCCCACGGTATACCTGTAAAACATGAACAACGATACATATTTAAGAACATCTATCTCACAATTTATGGTCACAGTATTATGTGTAGGTCAAACAAGTGACTAACCCATTTAAGTTATACAAATTATTACATGCATGCAAACAATGTGGGCTTTGTATCCTGTGCGCAATGTGTGTAAGCTGCCAGAAGGAAGAACACAGCACTCCACATCATAAATTTAGTTAACACTTCAACGAATATGTACTTACCATGGAGTTGGAGGTTTGCGCTTCTGTCGAGAGTCGCGTGTTTTTACCACACGAACTGCACCTGTGTTACGACTATTGAACAATCAAACCTTTCTAACTATTTGAATGCAGGTGTGTACTTATCGATGATGATTGATGTGTGTGTGTGGCGGAGTGGGGAGTAGGAGTAGATGTGGAGACGAGTAGGATGGGTTTAAAGAGAGACAGTTTCATAACTGATAATGGTGTGATAATAGAGACAGGGATGTTATATCTTCTAGCCTTACAATTACAAGTTTGCAGGATGAGCACATTTACGCAAAAAGTGAGTCAGTACATGACAGTACATATCTTGTTTTCAAAACTTAGCAACGGCGCACCCAATAAATGTTAGCAATTACGGATTCGACTATTCTTAAAAAGTAGACAGCCCTTTCGAAAACATCTGCTAATTTCTGAGCCAACAAACATTACTCTCTCTCTCGCGAACGATATTGCATGTATGCATATATACATACAGACATAACCACCTACATACATTCATTCCATACATACATATGTACGTACTTACTACCTACATACATTCATTCCATACATACATACATACATACAGTTTCAATAACTTTCTCTCTCTCTCTATCTCTCTCTCTCTCTCTTTGAGTACAATTTCAAACTTTTATTTAAAACATGAAAATTAGCATGACCTTTTATTCAATTTTCTTTTTACCCTGCAGTAAGATTCATTCATATTTTTTAAAATAATAAATGGTAAATACTCATATGAAATTCAAAACTATGGCAGCGTTGGTTGTTTTACGGTACATCAATTCACGAAGGTTATTTGGAATAAAATTTCCTGTCCAAGGACACACCACGGTATCAGACCCGGGTTGTTCTGATTGTCAAAACCTATCAAACAATCTCTTAAGCAGTCGATCAACTAGGTAATCTACTTACATAATTGGGTTTCTCCCTATAAGCTTCATAAATATTATTTCCTGTGTGCTTCATCACTTCCTGGACAGCTTGTTTGGTTGTTTCCCTAAATGCTATCTTCTACCGCCTACCTACCTACCTACTTAAGTACCTACCTGTATAACCACCTAAATATTTACCTTCATCACCATATCATGCAATGCCGTATACACTCGCATATATATGCAACAATTTACAGTTCTCCTGTTTATCTTTTCGTCCCTTGCATCTAACACATGTACATGCTTTTTTCTTAATTATCGAGATCTTATCTACTTGGAATAGTCTACTTTTAGTAAGACCACGAATGTGCATTATGTGTCGACAGGTGTACTTAAGACAGAGCTACATTTCTAACAAATCACTGAGAAAGGGACATTACTCGGTCCTCTCACCTTAAACTCCATTATTTAAGTGAGCAAAATACAGTAAACACAACCCTCGATATCAGAACACACAGGGACTCTCCTAGTATGCTAGTGGTGGGCCGGTTTAATCATGTAAATAAAATGATGTTGTGTTATAAATTGGTATACGTTACATGAAGGGGACAACTAAGACAGGTTTGACTTTACTTACCTCCTTCTATCCTTACTTCCCTCATTTCTTCCTTCTTTCCTTAGTCGCGGACTTGTTCGTTTTATTGTATTGTGCGTTTGGGATGCCAAAATATAAATGTTTTCAAATTATTGTTTTTGTTGCTGTTTTATTATTGCCAGATTAATCTCCTGTTTCAGTGTTCAGCTCCTTTTTAATAGTAAATGAGTCGAACACGTACTTTGACAGCTTTGCTGGCTGTAACAAGATAAACATGGGTTTGGTAAGCCAACATATCGTTTGTAGTCCCACAGTCTTAAATCCAAGCAAAACTGAAGCGTACTACATACGTGAACTTTAAATTATCAACTACATAGTACACTGAAACCATATAATGGCCTCTCTCTCTCTCTCTCTGTCTGTCTGTCTGTCTGTCTCTCTCTGTCTCTCTCTCTCTCTCTCACTCTCTCTCACACACACACACACACACGAACATTCAAAACATTCAAGGATTCGACTGTTAATACTTGCATTAATAATTGTATTATATTCCATTTAGAACAGCAAGGGCAACACCTGTGACATTTACGTCAACTGAAATAACATATAACGATATTATACTGTTGTGTCCGTATTGGGAAGACACTAAATTGCATGACGTAATCATAGCTGTGTCCTTAGTGATGGCGCTAGGATGGTATCAATGGTTTCTCAATCATCTAGTATGCTGAAGAAGAAAAAAAAAAACGAGATCGACTTGGGGTAATTGAATTACATCGGGCGAAATCAAGACTGATTAATTGTAATGGAGACCAAGCTCATGTAATTGAGAAGAAGCAGCAGACGAGCTGAGTTACTAGCAAGGGCACTTGGGTAATAAAAATGGAGAAAGAGTAAGCTATAGATAGTGCAATGAATCGAAAGCGAGTGAGAAAATGCAAAGTGGAGCATTCAACAGTCGCTAGAAGTAATGAACAGTGCATTGGAAATTCGAGCTGCAATAATAGAAGCAATGTAGATGTAAGACAAAAGTAATCGTTACGAGCAAACACTCGCGTAGGGATACGATAATACAAAAATGCACACTTGAAGTGAGAATTTCAGAGATGAGCTTATGGGGTGGCCTGATGCCTGTCGTCATTTAGTACCAGTTTTTCAGCGTTATTTCACCTCAACTATTTGCAAGTCATAGCAACACGGACTTATCACCTCAACTACTTGCAACTCATATCAACATGGACTTATCACCTCAACTACTTGCAAGTCATATCAACACGGACTTATCACCTCAACTACTTGCAAGTCATATCAACACGGACTTATCACCTCAACTACTTGCAACTCATAGCAACATGGACTTATCACCTCAACTACTTGCAACTCATAGCAACACGGACTTGTCACCTCAACTACTTGCAAGTCATAACAAAATGGACTTATCACCTCAACTACTTGCAAGTCATATCAACACGGACTTATCACCTCAACTACTTGCAAGTCATAGCAACATGGACTTATCACCTCAACTACTTGCAAGTCATAGCAACATGGACTTATCACCTCAACTACTTGCAAGTCATAGCAACATGGACTTATCACCTCAGCTACTTGCAAGTCATATCAACACGGACTTATCACCTCAACTACTTGCAACTCATAGCAACACGGACTTATCACCTCAACTACTTGCAAGTCATATCAACATGGACTTATCACCTCAACTACTTGCAAGTCATAGCAACACGGACTTATCACCTCAACTCCTTGCAAGTCATAGCAACATGGACTTATCACCTCAACTACTTGCAAGTCATAGCAACATGGACTTATCACCTCAACTACTTGCAAGTCATAGCAACATGGACTTATCACCTCAACTACTTGCAAGTCATATCAACACGGACTTATCACCTCAACTACTTGCAAGTCATATCAACATCGACTTATCACCAAAATACTTCTTATGGTCTCGAGTTAAATAAAAACGGCGTGGCTATCACATGCATCATAACCACCATGGAAGCAACTTGAATTTTTTGGTATTGCTAATCATCCTAAACGATGCTATAGATTTCTTATGGTGTCGATGTGGTCCGGAACGAAAATGGTTCATTTCTGACATCCAGTTCTGCTGCTATTTTAGTTTAGGATGATATCAATATGCTGTTTTCACTAATGTATTCTTTTTTGGGGTCTATCTGGTCCTACACGAAAATGGCGCCTATGTAGCATCCAATACAAATCGTAAAAACAGTCACATTTAACGTCTTATTCATGATGCTCCTCCGGAAAAGATTTAATTGGACTTATTTTGTGCATTTTTGGTCTTCAAAATGTTGTCTCTCTGTCGTCTAATATGATCAGACTGAAGTTAAGTTGCATTTATTAACAAACTAGCGAAGTAAGAAGAGGAAATAATTCAGTATTTGAAGTAAATAAAACACAAAATTGTGTGTCCAGTGAAACGTATACTCCAGTTTGAAGAGCTTGTAGACTTTGAAAGGTCAGTCCACAACGATTCAACAAAAACAGATTTCCCGCAAAATGGTCAATATTAGACAGGCGAATATTGGCTTGAATCAATATAATTGTGATGGCAAGTATGGAATTTGAAGTGAAAAAGGAAAGGAAAATGATATTCATGACGCTTGTAGCGAAATCTTCAGTGAACAAGAACCTGAAATGATACAGTTTTGTGAAGGAAGATAGTTTAACAACAATATAATGAAGTTTCAGCTGACAAATATGTACAATGAATAGCTTTCAACTTGCTACAACACATAAGCATATGTCACTTTACCACTTTTAAGATTAAAATGTGGACATATTTCACAAAAAAATGAAACAGAAATTTCGATGACGTTTCACCAACACTAATTGGTTTCACACCACATTACAGTGACACGTGACTTTAATCTAGTCAACGGGATTCTATTTTGCAACTGTCCTACTACTGCACTTGTTCCACCACTTCATCAATCCCAATATGATGCCACATAGACAGAAAGGTGCGGCAGGTACGCACGAGACGGTTGAGCAAGTCAGATCACCCAGGTACAATGTACATGAAAGCCAGAAAGGTGACACTACCGTCAGTACCAGCGGCTACCAGCCATCAACCTGCACCATCTCACAAAGGAGCTTATGTGGATCCCAAGGCTGTTAATTTGTTGAAGCAACAGGTCTCCGACAGGCTCAGCTCACAATTGAACCGGGTGATCAACAAGTTTGATCAGTTGGTAGCGTTGGTTAGGCCTCCCGCGGGAAATAGTCTAACAACAACTTTAATGTTTGAGCTCGTTGGTGTCCCCATCTACTCGCATTCCTGATAAAATTAAGACAAGTATAAGTGCGGGTTCTTTTTACATATTTCCCTACCGTTCTATATAACTTACACGATGCGAGTTTCAGGTTTCAGCTCGATACACACAATGGAGGTTATAAAGTTAGCTTGTGTCTCTAACTGAGGAGAGTCAAACTCAATATAAACAGCAGAATCGCGCTTGGAGTAGGTTTATTGGTACAATATGCGAAAAACACTCACTGGTGAAAATAAATAAATAAATAAATAAATAAATACATAATAAACGTAACACTTACAATTGTCCTACAAACGAGTTCAGGTCTTCAATTATCACGTGCATTGCAATCTTATTTTCGATCTAGAAAATTAGTATACACAATTTGTTATCTGCAAACTATTACACTTTGTTGATATATACACGAAATATTTAATATTATAAAGGTTCTGAAAAGGTTCAGGGCGCAGTGGAGTATCAGCTAACCTGGGCATTGTGAATATCAACATTTGTCTGTAGCAATTTCTATTGTTATTTCTCGTACGAACGTGTTCAAGAATTATTAAATCTCTTTGCAATTTCTATGTTTAATTTTAGATCGGGAAACTGCTGACATGAATTTACAATGCCGTTGACTAGTGAGCACATCTTTCATCCAAATAAACATTACATATCTCTAAAACAGTTTAAAATAAGATGGAACGTATTAGCACTCAACCACATTAAGATTAAAAAATATGCCAGTAAAATGAAGGAAAAAAAAAATAGAAAAAAAAATAATGATAGATGATATTGGAAACCGTTTAAAACTTTCATTTTGACTTTTACACGCATATTAATAAGGGAAAAATATTTGGGAATATGTTCGTAGTACTAAACGATTAAATAACTACATAGTCGCTTCAATGAAACTTATTGATGCAGCTAAGTAAGCAGTTTTAACCTACTTCTTTCTGGAAGATTGCAACCAGATAACATGTGAAGGAATTGGAAGGCTGTTCTAAATTAGCATATCTGAGTTTTATTTCAGCTGCACAAATTAAAACAAAATATATGTTACAAGTTATATCTCCACACAATGAACTGTTAAAGGACTATTACTTATTCACTTTAGGACATGAAAACAGTCTCATACTGTGTCAGTACTATATAACAGATTTAAAAGTGATATATGATGTATTTATGACGGTTGCCTTTTATTACTGAGTGACATGGTTATCAAAGTGGGTAGTATCGCTGGAAACAACAACGATATGCACAAATCCAAGGCTTCGATTACACTTGGATTAAACCGTGTCAATAATAATGATGAGGTAAAGGACGGTATTACAGAGGCGCGTGGGAAATCTGAAAAATTGCCTAAAATCAGCCTCTGGAATGTATTCACTTATTACGTCATCACTAGAAGAAGTTCTAGAGGATTAAAAAGATGATAGGGTAAATAAAATAGTGCGAAAAGACGGATTATGAGCGTTATAGTCAAACTGTTAGATTGGCAGAACTGATATATAATGATTCTTTGTTGTACATTCAGAAGACACATGACAAGTTAAAAATGTACATGCAAAAGCCACAACAACGTATTGATTATAAAAATATGAACCATTTTATACTGATATGAATGGTTGCATGAGTAGCTACAGTTTAACTGCTAAAATAATTTGAAAACCTTTAATTCATATAAGTTGAACAAAGACCCCATATTCCATGACAAGCATATTGTATTTATTGCCTTGTTTACGTTTTCTAACAAACATGCAAATATCATATTCATAGAGGAAAACAATATCAAATCCAGCTGTTTTTAAAAGCCAGGGCATCACTTAGATATTCGAATACACTGATATAACGGGTAAAAATCTGCCTGAAAAATAGTTGGAAACTTGAGTGGAAATAAAGGAATATCAAGCGCTGCCACAATTTAGAAATGTATTCTATCACATTTTGATTAAATTAAAGAATCAATCAAAAGATCATTAGATAACATTCAATAGTATTAGATACGTACTGGACTTTTTAATACAATCTGGGCAGACTGTATAATGCATTGAATGTACGTTTGACTGAAATCAAAGATACTAATTTAAAAAGGAAAGCAGTTTACAATGAGGAATAGAAAACGGGGAGAATGAGTAACAAATATGTCTGTAACTATGTTTCTTTTAAATAGTGTCCATTATTGGAAAAGCCATCACCTCTCAGAAATAATATAAAAGGAAATGAAAAAATTTGACTATGAAAATAAATAAGCCAGCATTCGATATTTATATTACTATTTGCAACATCAGCTATTGTTTAGCTTCTAAATAATTTGGAAACATTTAATTTGCACAAGGCTAACAAAGATCCAACATCCCTTGACGAGTTTTGCAAATTATGCTTGTAACGTTGTTTGAGCCGCCAATCACAAATAACAAAGTGAACAATACCGCAACAAGCAAAACATTAAGTTTGCCTAAGAAAGAATAACTAGACCAGCTGTTTCTAAAGCATCACATTATCTACGATTTCCATGTTATGCTGCTGACATTTGTTATTGACAGCCTCAAACACTGATATTCAATGTATACTCAACTCAAAAATAAAGATTTTAAAGTTGATAAATAGAGACAGGACAAACGCAAATCAACCGTAGGATTTATTGACTAGGAAATATAAATACCTCTTTTTCTGCGTAAACCGACTATATAATATGAATTCAACACTGACATTCTACTTGGAACATGCAATGCGGTAACTGATAAAAATCTACCTGAAAAAGAGTTGGAGAGGAACGGTGAATAAAGGAATGCGAAATATTTGTCATTGCAACGGCTGTTACAATTTACAAATCATTATCAGATACCATAGTCTATACGGTGACATCTTATATTATTAAGAATCGACATCAATTTACAAATCATTATCAGATACCGTAGTCTATACGGTGACATCTTATATTATTAACAATGGACATTTTCAACAATTAGCAGAATCAACTGAAACATCGTTACATGACATCAAATCGTATCAGATATTTCATGGACCTTTGTAGTTCGGTTTGAGAAGCTTATAGATGAATTGGATACAGGTTTCGTCAATTTCAAACATATCAATTTCAAAAGGAAAACAGAATATAGTGTATAGATAGAACACGGAGAAAAATGTTTAATAAATAAACGCTTTCCTTTTCATTTTTTTTTGCACATTTTGTATTTTCTAACTATGTATTTCTACAACATGTGTCATTACAGTAGGGGTTGCTTATCGTGTGGTAAACTTTTGCTATGGGGAATTAGGTTAGGCAATAACGTATAAAATTTCAACAATGATGAAGTACGTCTTCTACTTTCTTTCAATTATTGTATTTCAAATTAATTTTCACTTTTAAAACTAACAATTATGCAATAGCATTGATCTTACTAAGATATTTTCCTGACAATTAAATGGAAGCTGAACAAGATAAATATTAAAACAATGTTACAAACAAATTTAAGAGGTTAGTTTGATAAAAGGGCCAGTAGAGTTAAACAAAGACAACAAAGGGAGATCATTCTCAGAAATTTAAAGCAGAACAAGCAAAGCTGAATGTTTACATAAAGAACAAGCAAAAACAACAGTACAAATGAGGACTGAAAAAACAGTTTCACCACATTTTATCTTGCAACTCAAAATGAAAATGAACATTTGGCCTAAAATCCAGCACCAACTATTCCCTGACTGAATATCTATACCAGATAGCTTCTTCGTGACATTATTTGTAATGTTCGACATCGAGACGATTTCAGGTTTATTCAACGATAAGTTTCGCAAAGCATCGTCGATGCGTATGATATTTTTCCGACCGCAAAGCAAAGCATCTGTCCATCACCTTTTACCCAGCTAGTTTGCTATTTTGAGCGGAAATCCAGGTCTGGCTCCACCCAAAGACATCAGCAACATTCATCAAGTATTATAAATATCCTGTGAACTACAACGAAGGACTTGCTTTGATGCATGCATACTCTGAGCACGACTTAATGGGGAACAAAGCCGTTCCGTTCCTGAGAACTTTATAATGTGCATCCTGCCATAAATGCGTTCGATCACGTTCACCGAGAATTTGTGTACCTAAATTATCAATACTTATGTCACTTGTTTAGGCTCGAATAAACAGTAACAGAAGAAAGAGTGAAAACAACAAGCTTTGAAAAAATACAATAATTTATTTCCCTGGAAAAATTCTGTAAAAATGAAAAAAGTATGAACTTACGGTTTTATACAATCAAATCCAAAAATAATCCAAAAATAGTCCGCTAATACAATTTTAGTAGTCCTAATAATAAAATGTTCTTGCGATTTCACGTTCGAATCCTGACGAAGAATCCAAGATGGAAGACGAAGACGTATGCTGCAATCTGTAGTATTGAAGTCAACAGTTCCTTGTAGAAACAAGAATTATCGCTCCGGTTTCTGAGAGCTGAATAAAGTTTTATTAAAAAAACTGCCCTTGTTCCACGATATTACATGAACACACGTATTTTCCATGAAAATAACGATATTAATCATTTTGATACCAAGTAATTTGAAATAAATATAAACAGTACAAGATACAACTAACAGTTTAACAGCCCAGCTTCTCCTGAGATTAATTTTCTACAACATGGTTTATATGGTCTTTCTAAAACAAACAAGGGGTCACGTGATCATCTTCTGAAAAGTTATAGAAGCAAGTACGTGTTACAAATCACGTTTACTCAATGTGACCCTGACGAAAACCAATCATTTTCACTCTAAGAAATAAAATAAAATATTGTTTACATCTTAAAGGCAAAGTCACATTTTGACCTTGGAGACAATCAATCGTTTTAAAATAAAAATATAACTTGTTTACGAAGGTCGCTATAAATTCTGAAACAAGGTTAGGATTTAGATCAAAACCTGGTGTTTATAAACTAACAGTCAAGGTCAACTATTTTCTAAAAAAAGCATCATCTCTAGTGAATAAATTTACATTACAGTATCATGAAATATAAAGTTTAGAAAATTTAAAAACTGACAAACAATTAAATTGAAATAAATATATATTAAATTGGATATAATTAAATCAAATATACATAACAATGAATCAGTAAACTGTATTTTGACAGTGTAAATCTTAGTAAAGAGATATATTTTCGACAGAATATTCAAAAGGAATAGTCACCGTGAAACTAAATTTTCTTGAACGATTAACATCAGAATTGTATACATCATTTATCATGCACTGAGAGGTAGCTTAACAATGCAAAAAGAGTAATGTGGTTCAGTGATCAAATAGCTATTGTTTTTCTTAGCGGAATAACGTAGTTTCAATACATGGCAAAATTGCACTCTTCTAGAATATTAGAAGTCCAGTCTGGCTGTCAAACGTTGTCAGCATGGTGAATTGCACTCTTCTAGAATATTAGAAGTCCAGTCTGGCTGTCAAACGTTGTCAGCATACGTTCATGTTCAACACTTTTGTCAGGCTTGACAATAAGTTGTTCATCAGAAGGAAGGGATTTATCCTAATCATCCCTCGGTCAATTTTGGTTCACGATTGAATTGATGAGTGCGGGTGGCTGTTAAAAACAAAATGTTCACGTTGAAAACATAGTGATGATTGTCACCTGAGTTTTAAAATCTAAAATCTTTCGACATGCCTCTTTCCGTTCTTTCTATGCTAACCTTTCTTCTTTGATTGTCTAAGAATAATGGTTTCTTTCACGTCTACGTCTCAACTCTTACGGTTGTTTTCGTGCACGAGGTACATTTGTGATATAATGCGGTGCGCTTGCGAGTCTTTATATATATAGACGACTTGTTAATGATTTTGAGTTTATCATGGGGTAGAAAATTAACCAAACGATGGCACTTATGAACAGGGATAAACACACACTGAACAAAATATTGGAAACAAATACAAGTATAATATATATATATATATATATATATATATATATATATATATATATATATATATATATATATATATATATATATATATATTGGAAAAAGGAAAAATATCAATATCACGTGTGAGATTGAAGAGTATAGTGCCGTGTTCCAATAATCTCTCAGCAACCTGCTCGGTAGATGTCTAATTTCCCAACGGTCCCCCAAAAATCTGACTGACGATATGCCAAGAGAACAGATGCAACAAAAGAAGAAGGACTTAGTAAAGAAGAAACAGAAATAACAGAAGGATTAATACCAACAGCTCCTTAGATGACAGGAACAACAACAACAATATCAGTTACAAGAATAACACCATTATCATCCAGAGAAAGAAGATAACCCCATACCGTGAACCGAATGTAAGTCTTGATTTTCCTTCTCCGTGTCCACTAACCCATTCCGTGGCGATAGATGGAGCTGTAGATGTTAAGCACGTGAGCCAGTTTTGGGAGGTGCAGTTGTCATGGCTATCAGGAAGATCTTTGAAAAAGACAAAAACCAACAGCATGTTTCCTGACCACCCTGTTCTTTTACAAACACTTCTAAAGTGTTGCAGAACATCTGGGCGTTTTTATTTGTTTACATGCGTGCTTTGTGTGTTTTTAATATATATATATATATATATATATATATATATATATATATATATATATATATATATATATATGTGTGTGTGTGTGTGTGTGTGTGTGTGTCCGTGTCCGCATAATAAACAATATTTCAGTGTTAGTGATATTTAGTTTATGTTAATGTGTCACGGCATTCCTTTTGAAAAAGAGGCATTGGAAAAGGTTCTTCGCCTTTTTTCATTTTCTCAGAATTACGCGTGTTTCTTATTAACGTGTACTCTATCCTGTCTACGAACTACACCTAAGTATGTTTACCTTTACGTCGGCGTCTCTAGAAGATAGGGCACTGCGTTCGCAAGTCTTGCCATCCATCGTCGATTCTACCACTGAGCATAATAGGTGAACATTGTAAAATTGTACAATTGGTTAACCGTATAACGCGATAGCCTTGTTGTAGAGAACAGAAAATCTCTTTGACCGGTTAAATGACCACTATTCTCATCCTTGCTATCTATAAAGAGAAAGATCGTGCTTTTGTTTTAGATCAGATAAGATGTACCTCAGATAAATCACAGAGACCGCCAAGATAAAGACTGCATATGGGGAGGAAAAGGAGGGAATGACAGACAGTACCAGAAAATTGGAGAGGAGCAAAAAACACGTTAACGAGAGTTGATAATATCTCAACCGTACCCTCGTAAGAAGGAAGAAGCGGCTCTCAGCAAAAAGGGTGAAACCAATATTAGTGCCAGAAAACCTTTTAATAACAACTCAGATCTCTCAGAAACAGAGATACTACTCTATCATGCGAATGTATTGTGTGTTGAACGTTCGTATAAATTGTATGTCTTTCACAAATAAAAGCTAAACCCCACTATTTAACATTGATTCCGTGCGTGTGTGAACATACCTACCCTGTTCAAGGGTAATAACGTCATTGTTTATAAGTGAGTACTTGTAGCCCTATCTCTCATTTCATCTCACTACTTTTGTGAGAGACTATGTTGATGCTGGTTAGTAGGTATAGGTGCTGGTGAGTAGTTATGTGCCTTGGTCAATATCTATAGGTGATGGTCAGGAGTTCTAGGTGTTATTCCACATCTTTCTCGTCAGGAACCATATTTCATAAACTCCATCAGCACATATAGCACATTTACACCTCAATAGTAATTTCACTTTGAGGCCAGATGGCTATTTGTGAAGCCAACGTGCAATACGTTCAAAAGGGCAGCCGTAATGTTGCTTCCCATTGAGGCCAAAATGCCATTTATGAGGTAAATTGCCACACTATACAACACAGAACTCTTATTTGGTGACTTTAACTGGTATTTCAAGTTATGGTCCTGACAGCTTACTCTGGTCTTTTCAGGACGACCAGGTCGTGATATGTGCAGATGTGTGTAAGAGAGAGAGAGAGAGAGAGAGAGAGAGAGAGAGAGAGAGAGAGAGAGAGAGAGAAAGATCACATAGTTATACTATTACAGCATTTGCAGTCACTGATGCAATTAGTGAACGACTACGGTGATTAAAAATAAACACGATCACATGAAGCAGGATGTAGAATTCTGAGACACAATTAATTAATAAGTAATAATGTAGAATTCTGAGACATAATTACTAGTTTAAAGTACGATATAGTATAACAAAAGTATTATGCAAAAATTCACTAAACGCAAAAGGAAACAACCAAGCTCAATCGGATGTGAATAGGGACTGATACAAAAATTGGTATATGATATTCATTATTGCCAGCGAAATGTTCACGTTCGAAGAGGATGGGAGTAGTTCTGGGTTCGTCGCAGAGTACTTGGTAAGACACATTGTAGCGCAGTCATGCGATATGTATCTGTTGACCTATATCACTTGCTTATCCGATTATTTAGAAGTAACATTGAAAATAGGAAACAAAGATAGCTTAAAATTTACTTTAATGTAGTGATAACAAGTCTGAAATCCTACTGTGCGCAAATAATAATAATAATAATAATAAAACACTTTCCACTGTCGCCATCTTTTTCGAAATGCATCCTTTTTACACTTGAATACTGCATACTTTTCAATATTATAGTGCCTTTCTAGGTATCAGGTTAATTATAATAAATGCATTTGAATTAAGCACATCCTTTGTATGCATATATACTGTTTAGTTTCAAGAATATAAAGATTACAGATTAATCTTTTTCCACACAATACTGCTTAGTAATTAAGGAAGGATTATGAGTCTATAGTTTACAGTGCAGAATACGAAATAGAAATTGTACCAATAGTTGCAATGGTTTTGAAAACTGTTCACGATGAACAAAAGCAAAGGAACGAAAACTGTAATGATGAACATGTTCTGAATAATAGAAAATATGATAAAAAGTCTAGATAAAGGTGGTCACGAAATGGGATAAATGAATGAATTCCCACCCCTTGTGGTTTTTAGGTTTGAGTTTTCTAGGATATGATTGACAACGTGTTATTTGCACAGATCGAGTAAATAATAAAATAAAATATTAAACTGATGGATGGAATAACAGATCTGGGCAAAGATATGGAATAGAACAACACGAGCCCCCGGTATGTAAAATATAATAATTTTATCAGTTACATAAACAAAATGAAATTGAACATGAGATTTGAATAGTCCACTTCCTCTTAGAAACAGAGTTGCAAAATTTATGCGGTATTCAATTAGACGTTATGTTATACCGATATACAACTTTAACCATATAATCGAATACATAATCGAATTCAAATTGCTGACATATCAGCATCACCTGGTTGCTTCCAGTCTTTTGCAATCACTGTTGCCGTATTTCTTTTTATTTTCTCAACTGTTCTAGTTCTAGACAGTACTCTTTTCCACTGTGAAGTACAAGCAAGGAGCTTTTATTCCTTCAAATAAAAATGATTATATCCAACCGAAATACGGCCTGTAAATCACTTGCTGAATATCTCAGTCGAACACGTTCATAATGCTAAAACCATAAATTCTCGACTGAAAACAATTCGTAACTTAGTTATATAACACACTAATAAACTTCACTCCTTGTCCTAACTATGTTAAATTGCTAATTTGCGATTGATTGATGTAGACATAGAGATTGCTATTCTTAGCACACATGCTACAAATTATTTATGATACTTCTCACAATTCGTATCAGTATAAATACATGGAATTCTTCGATGCATGATTTATACCATTAAAAATCCGCACTCATTTAATACACTGGACAACAAATTTTTACAAAAGTCATGTTACTGAAATAAAATTAGTCAATTCTTATCAATTTTTATGTGCTGAACACGAATATGACAGTCAAATTGCAAAATTGGCTCTAGTTTTTTTGTAATCTGCAAGAAATTAATGTTTACATAACGAAATGCATTCCAATAGTAAAAGGTCAACTGTAATAGCCTACCTATAAAAAATCAAGTCATTGACTACATCTTAGATTTCTTCGCCTGTCTCTTGTACAGCTGTTCGGGAGCATCTCTGAGGAGTGTCCAGCAGTAGTCAGCCAGCATTGTAGTGGACCATTTTCCCTGGTATCTTTGTTCCATTGTTGCGATATCTTGATGAAAACGTTCGCCGTGTTCATCACTAACAATACCACAGTTGCTAGGAAAGAAATCCAAATGGGAATGAAGGAAGTGAATCTTTAGAGACATATTGCAGCCAAGTTTCTTATACTTCATCAACATGTCTTCTACTAGTTCCTTATAGTTTTCTGCCCTAACATTTCCGAGGAAGTTTGTAGAAACTAGGCGAAAAGCATTCCATGCTTGTTTCGCGTCACCTTCCAGCAAGTTGTTGAACCGGTCATCTTTGAAAAGCTCTCGAATCTGAGGACCCACAAAAACTCCCTCTTTAATCTTTGCTTCGCTGAGTCGAGGGAATTTTTCATGCAGGTATCGGAATGCTGGCAAAGTCCGGTCAATGGCTTTCACGAAGTTCTTCATCAAACCTAGTTTGATGTGAAGGGGTGGTAGCAAGATTTTCTGAGCCTCAACCAGAGCTGGGTGTTGGATATTCTTCTCTCCAATGGCTACATTCTGCCTGTGAGTCCATTCCTTCCTCATGTAGTGCATTTCCCTTGCTCGGCTATCCCACTCGCATAAGAAACACATGTATTTTGTATATCCTTGCTGCAGTCCCATTAAAAGGGCAACTACCTTCAAATCACCACAGAGGTGCCAGCTGTACTTGTTATACTCAATGGAATTCAGTAGCTGCCTTAAGTTATCGTATGTCTCTTTCATGTGGACAGCATACGCTACTGGAATAGATGGAAGAATGTTTCCATTGTGCAAAAGCACAGCCTTGAGACTCAGATTCGAAGAGTCCACAAATAGTCTCCATTCTTGTGGGTCATGAGTGATTTTTAAAGCATTCATGAGGCCCTCAATATCGGAACAGAATATCAGATTACTTTCCTTTCTGAAGAAAGGCTCCAATTGCTGGTGGCGCTTTCGATATGCAGTAATTGTGACATCTTCTTCTAGAAGATTCCATTGTTGGAGTCTTGATCCTAGCAATTCTGCCTTGTTCTTTGATAAGTCCAAATCACGAATCAGGTCATTTAGTTCTTCCTGTGTTATTCTGTGTGGGGTTGATGATGCAAAACAGTGAAAATCTGGATCACTGCATGCTGATGGACCAGGAGAAGAACAGGTCGACTCACCTTTGTCTTCGTCAGATGAATCAAGAGAATATTCTGCTGGAGGTTCTGGAATAGGAAGTCCCTCACCATGTGGAACTGGTCTCAATGCAGACGGAATGTTTGGGTAGACTATTCTCGACTTCTTTCACTTCGTTATTCCGCCGGAAAGAGGAGGAACCAAGCAGAAGTAACAGTCATTTAGGTGGTTGCTTGGCTCTCTCCACACCATTGGGACTGCAAACGGCATTGATGACCTTTTGCAATTCAACCACTGTGAAAGCTGTGTTGTACATGTAGCACAGCATATATGCGGAGCCCAAGGCTTGTCTTGGTCACCAACCTTGCATCCGAAGTAAAGATGATATGCCTTCTTCACTTGAGAATTGATACTTTTCTTCTGGTTGGCAAATGTCACTTCCCCACAAATATAGCAAAAATTGTCCGCGGTATTAACACACTTTCGAGGCATTACTGTTCTTTATTGTACGTAAATGGATAAAATAATAAGTTTTATGTAACAGTAGCTTGAACTGTCTCGCACAACGTCTAAAATATTTTAAATGCTGAACCTATCTGATTGGGCTTTATATAGTACACTGCTTACGTCAGCTTCAGCAGCCGCCTGGCATTAGTATAATAGGCCTACACATGTATAGTACACTGCTGACGTCAACTTACTTCAGCAGCCGCATGGCATTAGTATTGCATTGCATCAGAAAATGATGCAATCAACTGTGGATGATGTGAGCATGATGGTATTATGCAATGTTACATCATTATTCCGGATGTTGCTGCAGTCCTACTGGAGAAATTTACACAGTGAAACATAGAAAATGAGGTATATGAATATCTTCAAAACGAGAGCCAATACAATTTTTTCACGGTTATATTCGTGTTCGGCACACCAAAATACTACAGATTAGGGCCTTTTCAAGTCAGTAATGATTTCACTGTTGACCAGTGATATCAATGAAATATTGTTTGACATTCTTAAAATACACGAATCATATAACATTCCAGTCACTAACGCACGATTATTTTGTTTGCTCAAGGAAAAGTTTCAGCACCAATATCAAACGAATGAACTAAACAAATTGTTACAGACTTACATAAATGAACATGTTGTATCCAATCGACACAACACCATTGTGCCTTCCCGAGCTCTCGCTCGCTTATCATCAGAGAATTCTTTCTGTGTCTTCTCTGGTTTCGGGTCTCTCAAATGTCCAGACCCCTAGTCCCTTGGACGATTTATTTAATGGGAAGAGTATCTTTTGGCAGAAAAGCAAGGACGATTACTTTAAAACCGTCTGGGCAACACACCCGATTATTTTAGCCAATCAGGATTTGTTTCTCTAACCTGCAAAAATGTGTTAGTACTCACATCGTGGTCAGAATAATCATCTCTAGTCTGCATTTATTTATAACTATTCTGGAAAATATCATTTTATGGCACCTGTTTTAAATGACCCAAACGCAGATTCCACCCCTCGCAATCAGGAATTTATTGTGAGGCAAGCACGTACATTGAAGTTACGTGTCACGCTGACCACGACAGGATGTACTGCGAAATCAACTCTACAACTTTTTGCATCATTACAACGATATTTATTATGCATGTAGAATCCATGTATTATTTATCATTGATTCATGTGACAACCAATCTCCGTCAAAAGCTATACATAGGCAACAAAGCAGCAAACATACATCATCGAAGAAGATTTAAGCTTATGAATGATGATGCAAGTTTGGATGGAATTGTAGGAAGCAGATTTAGAAATGCCAACTCAGTTATATGATTATTTTAAAGATTATCCATTAACGCCAGAAATAACAAACAATTTCTTCTGATAAAAGTAAAGAAGAGTATAAAAAACATCAGCCGCTAATTAGAGTGCACGTTTTAAAACAAATAGGGATATATTATTAACTATTACTATTTAACATCATATACTTAGTTATGATTAAATTAGATGGATACACAGAGCAGTCAAATAACCTTATAAGAAGGAATGTCAACGCTTACATTTCTGATTATTTCCAGAAAAACGCAAGGATCCCATTATTAAATGGAACACACTAATGCCAGTTACGTTGAAATCCACGAGAACGGATAAATCCCAGATTGTCAAGAAGTTAGATATTCAGGAGACATTCCTTTCAAATATGGTTTGCAGGTACGTTTTTCAATGTCATACCTTGTTTCTTGTTGCCCTGAGTTCTTCCGGTAGAACAGCTGACATTCTCTATTGTACATGGATCTGAATGGTCCAAAAATACGACCATCCAGAGGCTGCGTGACATGGCTTGTATGAGATGATAAGACAATAATAACGACATTAAGTTTCCTTGCCCAGTCAAGAAGTGTTAAACATATATGTGACTTATGTCCATCGTACAATATGCTTTGAGTTATTTCCATCAGCTATTCTACTGTGCTTTGTAAATGTGTTTGGTTATGTAATTCTGAAATATAGCTGAATTGCACCAACCACTATCTGACATCTCATGAACAGATCCAGAGGAAGATAAAGTATGGCTGGATGTGATTTCGCATGGCCGGATGTGATTTCGCATGACCGTATGTGATTTCGTATGGCCGGGTGTGATTTATAATGACATTGTTACAACCAATAATGGTTACATTCCGTGATCTTGACGATGTCACTACTTGTGCCTGTGTATCCTTGCCACATCCACCTCATGGAAAGGAATGCATGGTGTTGATACCAGTTTCTTCAATGTTAAATATTCTTTCTGGCCTTTACTTAAATTGATGACTGTATGTATGGTTCATATCTAATTTAAATAGTGGTATAGTGCCTCCCTGGAAGCAAATTTTGCTCGCAACATGGACAGTGTCTGTCACGTTGCAAATTTTAAATCTTGTCACTTACACAAAAACCCATAAGACCAGCAATGACTCAATGGTTTGTCACCCTGACCTTCCTTCCTATAACAGACAGCATAGTCTGCTGCAGGGTAATGTACTTTTGTCTTGCTGCATCCATATCCGTTCTCAGCCATAAACTTGAAATTATATCTCAATTGACCCTCTTCACTTACACATAACATTTGCTGTGGACATGGGATGACATCAAAGGAAATATTTCCTTTAGTTTTAACTCTAACGTGTAGACTCGGGCAATACACATTCATGCCTGGAAGAGTTGCATTAAAATCACTTGTAAATCTTTAGAACTGCACTGTCGACTTGCTTTCTTCAGATTTTGATTTGACATGACTCATAGAAAATAAGTTTATAATGATTATAAATATATATATATATATATATATATATATATATATATATATATATATATATATATATGTGTGTGTGTGTGTATCGACATCTGACCGAAAGAAAATAATGAAGGAGTATAACGACTACGTTGCTCTTGGGCCTGAATCACTATCGACAGCTAATCCTCTCGCCATTGCAAGGGTAAAAGCTTTCCTCAAAGGATCGACACCACTTGATCCATAAACAATTTTTAAAATTTTCCACAACTCTATCGTAAAGTGTCGTCATCAAATCGGGAGTATGTCAACACTTCTTCATGAAAGTCAAACATGCTGGAATAATGAGATAGTTACCAAGCGCAGAATGCTCGTTTTGTGTGCATACCATACGGGTCGTAGTAGTGAAGGTTAGACAAATGTGGAAACAGTACGAGTTGAATTGCTTCTGTGTCGAAAAACTGTGCAAAACCTTTAAATATTTCTGTTATCCAAAATGTTTTAGGCATTCTAATCAAAGTCATGACGATATAACCCATTTATTCTTTAAAAGGTACATCTCCAACGTACATGTAGATGAGGTTGGCGCCATTCATGTTATTGTGGAGGCATTATTAGTCTTGGTATGAATAATATTGCAGCAGAAATTGTCCGTCGAATCACGAGAAATAGTGAACCATGACCGTAGCATATCGATGACAGTCCCTATCACGCTGAATGTCCGGTTCGCTCCAAGCGACATCGATAGGGTTTTAAATCCATAAGGCAAAATCAGCAAGGGAGTGGGTCCCTAATGTGTTCTCGTCCTCCTGGAGTCTTCCTATATTTGGGACTGTGAAAACGTATAGGTTATTGTATTTTCTTCTCACAAGCTCGATGAAAGATGCAGAAATTTATGATTTTGACAGTTTCGTATGTACACTCAAAGTCATAAAAAAGACAAAATCCAACTGTTTGACTTTTATTCTTGCTAGGGTCTACCTTTAAATCTTCGTCGAGTTATTTTGCAATGTAATATTGATGCTCAAGTCCACGATTTGGTTAAAAGAAAATGGCATCGTTTGATTCCTGGACAAACATGTGCCGTAGGATTATTAGTTCAAATAAGACTTCAAACAGTGGAGCATAATCTCTATAAAGTGCAAGTTGATATCAGTTGTCGAACTTGTTTCATGCTTTGTTTTTCTTAAGAAGGTGGACTTAAAAAGGCAAGCTTGGAATAAGAGCAATGAATTTTCATTCATCTCCGCAATAAATGCCTTGGTCATGATGCCTAAAATTTTGTTCCAATTTCCTACAATAACTGTTATATCTAAGATATCATATATGATGACAGTAATGGCATCGAAATGGTCTTGACAATGATACACGTGAATGTATTTTCCATCTGGGCAATTTAGTCCTAGAAACACGCGAGTTCCTCGAATGACTTGGGTGTACACTTTCACTGTATAACGAGAAGCCAGAACGTATTAAAGTTTCTGCATTTCAGAAATAATACACAGTGTCTTTGAAAGTATCCTTCTTGTTGTAATATAGAGTTCTGCTTAAGTTACATCTTTGGCTATGTCTGATTTTATATTGCTTTCCTGTGATCTTTTAATTTTATGGCATCGTTCTTTTCGGCATACGCTCTACTCAAGACAACTATACTGGGGAAAGGCATCTTTTTTGTGAGCTATTAATCTGAATGATGCTTGTTTTGGTACAGCGGAGTTCATACATAAAAAAATTTGAGTCGTCCACTACATCTGAGAGGTTTAGCGTGTGTCATATAAAGAGTGGCTTTTCCAATCGGTCAATTCGAACTCTTTGTTTGAATTTTGAACGTGTTAAATTTTTTCCAATAATTTGGAGAGTGTTAACTCGGCCGGTGTACTAAACTCGATCCAGACAGGATACTTCAGACTGTCATGATTGATCGAGATTGTCAAACGATCGTTATCTTTAACTTTGCATTGTAGTTTCAATGTCTCGAACTAAGAATCTTACAAGTCTGTAATGAAATCTACTGGTTTCTCCTGTGACTCTTGAGGCTAGAACTATTTAAATTTCACTGTGCACGTGTAAGCCGTGATTTGAGTCTCTCAAGTGAGAAAATAATCTTCACGAGCAACTGAACGACTTTCTTTCTTGGTGGATCTTGACTCTCGTGGCAGAGGTACCGGTGTTGGTTGAGGCTCACTCGTGTCATTTTCGAAACCACAGGTATCCACTTCAATTAGCATAGTAAGTGACACCTAAAGTCTCCGGTACCCCTGTTCTTCTTCTCACTTATAGATATAACAGTGTGATCGTTTCATCCTGATTCAAATACTTTATTTAACTAAATCTTGCACACTAAAATTATTTAGACGCATTGGTCATAAACTAAATAGCATAAAAGAGCGAAAACCAACACGTTTTGCTCTATTCAACAATTTCTCTTCCTAGAACACAGAGTGAATGTTTATAAAAATAGCTTACATTAATGCGAATTAAATCCCAAATAGTCCTAAAAGATTTAACACAAGTCCCAATGTATAAAGTTCCTACTGAATTCCAGTGGTATAAAAATTAATTTCTAATATTGATGATGTTGATGTGCCTGTAGTCTCGCATATACTAATGTGCCAGTGTCATGTAGTGTTTCGTTGTCGTAACAGTCTTTTGATGTATCACACTAATTTAATCCCAATATGTTCTTGTCTAAAATCACTATAATTCCAAATTAATGTTATAGTCTAAGAATATTACTGAGCATTATTTTCCAGCAAATAATAGTCTGAATGAAATAAAACCCTACCTAAATGAGGGCTGTTATTCAGTTATATGTAGTTTAGTATTACTTTTGTACCCAGAGTAGCTCATCTGTCTGTACATTTCTAAGGTTGTCTGGAGACAAGAGAAATCCCATATTAAACTCTCCCTGTCCCCATTAGTGTCTCATTATCTAAACCTATGTGCAATTTTCCCATTGGGATTTCCTTTGCCTCACAGTGGCCCTAATATAAACCTATGGCGTAATGTTAATTCCCGTACATCCCCATAGTAGCATATATTACTATTAGTTTACCTATCGGCATGTGAGGTCTAGTTTGGACCGCTCCGGTGGCCTAGTGGTTAGAGCGTCCGCCTCGGATGCGGGAGGTCGTGGGTTCGATCCCCGGCCGAGTCATACCAGAGACTTAAAAAATGGTACTAACAGCTGCCTCGCTTGGCATTCAGCATTAAGAGGTTAGTGTTAGGACTGGTCGGCCTGGTGTCAGGATAATGTGACTGGGTGGGACATCATGCTACATGTCTGCGGCATGATGCCCCAGTGCTAGACATCACTATAAACTGCCACATTGCAGACATCGTAGCGATATGACTGCAAAATTGTTAAAGCTACGTTAAAAATCAAAATCACATCACATCACATCACAGGTCTAGTTTGTTTGAGCCCTATAGATTGTATTTCTGACGTCACATTAAAGAGACATTTCTGTACATGTGGCTTGCGCTGTTTGAGTCCCAAGCAGTTATAATCCTCGCATCACGGCCGTGAACCATAATCGTCCTTCAAACGATAACAATGCTTCAAAGCAGGATAAAATTATTAGCAAGTATGACCCAGTGGTTTCCTATACGTTTGAAATACTTAATGGCTTAAAATATTTTTCTTTTCGAAACATAGAGAAATGATACATGTTTTATGTCATGACAGTATCATATTAAATCTGGGCCAATCCAGTAATTTACACTGAAAGATCAGAGGAGTCTCGTTGTTAATAATGACTTTATTTTCTATTTGGATCGATCAGGAGCGTTTCTTTTTGATTCTGTAAAGAATGTTATTGAGCGGTATTATCCCTCATTCAATAAAAATCGTTAATTAAAGAACAGTGTAATTTCTGCAAACAAATCGTCTTTGATTAAATCACCATCAAATCTAAATCCTTACCGGCTTCTTCAAAGCATGGTTGTTGACTCCTTTCTTGTAATAAAGAGATGATGTATTGTGGACTCAGGCAATGCCATATCTGGCCAATTGTGTGTGTGTCCAAATTTTCTAACAGACCCTGACTTGCTTCGAAATGACTCCGTATTTAGAGGGAAGGTAATTAATTGGTTGTGAAATGAGGGTGTCAGTTAGATAAACATACTAGGATGTAGTTCTATTGGAACTAATGGGAACGGCGTTCCCTTAGCGTAACTGCACATTCCTTGACTGTTTGGCGCTTGACTTCCCTCGCATATGAGTATCACGTGTTCCCTCTCTTCCTTATTGCGTTCTCTAACGTCTTTATTTAGCACTAGACCACAGTATGCTAATACCTTTAAGAACAACTGATTTTCATGACTGAATTTCATGACTGATTTTCACAACTGATTTTTGTGACTGATTTTCATCCTTTTGTTTATTGCATTTGGTGCCCATGGTGTATGGTGGAATTTGGAGATTGGATGCTTATAATTTGGCTGGTGTTTATATTAAAACTTCTGTAGCTATAGAGTCGGGAGGACATGGAGGTTTTTGATCAATGATATAACTTCCAGAAATGAGTTTCACTTTCAGTATTTATGAACATATTGTGATTCTCTAACCTCTATGATAATTGTTCTCTCTCATAGTTTTTCATTGCCATCATCTCTTTCTCTCTCTCTGTACACACACACACACATACACACACACACACACACACACACACATATATATATATATATATATATATATATATATATATATATATATATATATATATATATATATATATATATAAAGAGAGAGAGAGAGAGAAAGACAGCGAGAGAGAGAGAGAGAGAAACATAGGCTAAAGCCTATTATTCACAGTCAATCGTCAATCTTCATTCTTTTAAAACCGGCATTTATAATTCCTCCACACGTCAAGTTTATCAAGTCGGGAGAGGGTGGACACAGGGAATGGAGTTGGCACTTTACTTGTGGCAAGTTATATAATTTTTTTTTCCTTGTAAAAGGGTCAAACTTGATACATAAAAATTAGTAAGTGAAAAGTCTAAGAATGGCACCTAGTAAGCAAAAAGCGTGAGGATATGACCTAGAAAGCTCTTGTAATTGTTTTTGTCATCCTGTTCTAAATGTTGAACTTCAATGAAATTGAACCCTTCTAATGGTAAAACCCGAAAACGTTTGACATTTGTTTTAAAGAAAGTAAAGTCATGTATCTGGCTGCAAAGTTGTTCACTTCACAATACATTTCAAGTGAGACTTTTTTAAGTAGAACAAGTGATTTGTTAGCAAGTCGGCTATTTTTGTTGTAAAACTTGCATGAAAGAATGTACCGTTGAGTAAAAGATTAGAATACAACTTATTTATGTAAATCGCTTTTTTATGAGTTTGGATATTGTTGGCGTATTATAGTGTATGCATATATATATATATATATATATATATATATATATATATATATATATATATATATATATATATATATATATATATTATGTGTTTGTATAATTACGAATCCATGGTCTTAAACTAATCAACAGAAAGAGCGATAAAACACGTTTTGTACAGATCAAAAAATAATTTGTTTCATTTGTATACAAGGTGGAAAATGTCAAAATGGACATTAAATTAATTAAATCCCAAATAGTCCTAAAAGTTCTATCACATATCCAAAGGAATGAACTTCTAATTGAATTCTAGTGTTGTTCGAAATAAATTCCAATATTGAGTGTGTTGATGTGACTATAGTCTCGAATATGCTAATGTGCAAGTGCAAACGAACTGGAATGTTTTTATATGTTTACAATCTTTGGTTTTAATAATACAAAATGTCTTTGTTGAATTCACTTTAATTCCAAATTAATGTTTTAGTCCAAGAATATTATTATGTATTTTGCAATTCTAGTGAATAATAATTTGATAAATAAATCCGCCCAAATTAAAAACTGAACACAACGATCAGACTGATTCTGCTTCATATGTTGAGGCAAGAAAGAAATATCCCAATGCAAACAAGATTATGTACCCCACTTCATGACCAAGGTCGCAATTATCATTTTCTGAAAATACTCAAGAAATTTCTATTCTTGAAGTTTCTAATACAGAATCAAGACTGTATCTTTAACTCAGATCGACGCAAACATTATTATCAATAATATTGACCTGAATATAGAATGACAATGATAGAGAAATATTAGCGATTCATTAGGTTGTTTACAAAATAAATGTCCCTAGTTAGGCACACCATTAACTTGATTTTGGACTATGTCGATTAAACATACGGATGTACATAACATAATTATCGGGAAAAGCCAATAGTCAGTACAAAATAAACATACACAACACTTATTAGATGTATATGCAGATATTTAAGATGTATTATAATCAAGAAAGATAATGCCAGCTGCATCCAGCTAGGTAAATTTCATTGATTTCTTTTGCATAGTGGAAAGATACATTTTATGTTAACAATAAATCTCAAAATTATGGAGCACGACCCAATACTTACATATTATTTGATAAGAAAACCATTGGACTGTTGTGCTAGTATTGAGCATATATGTTTTTCCCAGTCCCCAGTCCTCTGGAAACTTTTCAAAGCGAGTTCATATTCAGATCTTAATATTGTCTCTCGTCAAACTTTTGAAAGAGAGTAATTTTCGACTCGGTACCTTTAAGTCAAGCCCTGAAATTATCCTATTGTAGTTTACGAAAAATTGCCTGCAAAATTTAATCTGAAATGTTGATTATGTTGACTTGTATTAAATATGATTCAAATCAGATCTCCACAGTCCTACATGAAGACATGACGGACTCCAATAAGAAGTCACGTTCTCTGGACCTTGTTTCTCGCCAGTGAAATCATAGCTTTCAAATCTCAGTTCACTAGGTTAAAGATTTTTAGGTCTGACTTACATTCGACTTTATTGGCTGAAGAAATTTGTTTAGAACCGCGTGTCCATCAAACATCATTTTTCAGTGTCCTCCGTTTTCTGCCCCGTGACTCTACCATCGTCTTCTTGACCTGTATTTTAATCACGTGACTTCAGCTGCTAACTTCACGAATTATACTGAATCATCCTGTGTAGATGTTTAATACATAATTTGTTTCCGTTCATTTATCTGTCTGTTTCTCTCTGTGTATGTGTGTCTGTGTGTGTGTGTGTGTGTGAGAGAGAGAGAGACAGACACACAAACACACATACACACACACACACACACACACACACACAAACACACACACATACACACACACACACACACACGTATAAATAGCTAAAATATTTACCAGGTTTGGCATATTTCAAACCGTGGAACATCGTACTGAATGTTTATCATTATGGCAAAGAAAATAATGAACTATTATTTGACATTATTAATCAAGGCTACATCGTTTTACTAATTTCGCATTGTTTGCCTTTTTCTCTTACTAAACCGGACTCTATAAAATGCGTACTGGTATCAGAACTTCAACAATTACAGAAACGTACTGCCGGAACGGATTAGGAGGTGAGTGTGTTGGGTGGGACACGCTTCCTAGGGTCAGTTTTCCTATCTAGTTAGATGATTAAAAGTATACTCTGGAAACGAATGAATTGCAGGAGCTTCCATGGGATTCGCTTTATGTGTGTGTCGGGGATTTCATCTCACGGACCCCTCGCTTACACGGAATCAACCACAAACAAACAAGAACAAAATAGATTTTAACAATATTTCTGGGTCCTCCCTATTATTGTCATTTCCGGTGTAAAGGTCATAAATGGAAGATGCATCTTATGCAACTTTTTCTTCTTCTGCGCTCATTAATTTTAAATAGTAGAGATTTGGGATTAAAATTAGTGGTTGTCCTTTACACGCATTTAATGACGTAATATGTACACGTTTACCTTCATCAGCTCGGTACACCTTTACACACTACTTGGGCATGCCAGTTTCGCATAAAATTAGGATTACAAAAGTAACATACACAGTCACATGGGTGACATTATTTAAACATTCTCGTGTAAGGTCACTTCATTTCACAAAATTATGATAATGCCCTTTTCACAGTTTGGCATATTATCTTTTGGCAATTACGTGTCTGTGGGAAGTTGCCTTTTGGCGAATGATACATGCGCATCTGATGTCGTTAATACAAGACCTAAAGTTCGATATGTCTTTTGTATAATAATTTGACTTCGTGGTATCTTTAAACATCTGCGTCATCTAGTTAAATATGCATCGAAATGACTTCCTCATATTGATAGTTTGTCGTTTCTTACACATTGGCATAAGCTCCAACATTAAGTTGCTGGTACGTATTTGCATCAAAACTAGTGGGATCTAACATAGTGTAAATAGCGCATTCTTCTCTTTGTTTGGTCAATGCAAATTTCACCGCGTCTATTGGAGTGGAGTTCTGAACGAAATCAGGTTTATCCGGATTAACTGAGTGATCCTGGCTAAGTTCTGGTCTGGCGATTGAATCCCCAACTTCTGAGTGGGTTTCAACAATTTCCATTTTGTCGTTGCTCCTTTTTTCATTAACACTCCTGTGGCCTTCTTTAACATCAAACGTTCGTCTTCGACAACTGAAATATGTATATGAAATAAGAGGTGCAAGTGATATTACACATGTACTTACACTGTTCACGGATAATACAATTATGTGTGTGTGTGTGTGAGAGAGAGAGAGAGAGAGAGAGAGAGACCTGGATTTCTAACGTAGCTTTAAGAATTTTTCAGTCATATCACTACGATGTCTGCAGTGTGGCAGTTTATAGCAACGTCTTGCACTGGGGCATCATGCCACAGACATGTAGCATACTGTCCCACCCAGTCAAAGTATCCTGACATGAGGCCGACCAGTCCTAACACTAACATCTTAATCCTGACCTCTTAGCGAGGCAGTTGCAAAACCATTTTTATAAGTGTTTCTTATGACTCGGCCGAGGTTCGAACCCGTGACTTCCCGCATCCAAACGGATGCGCTAACCACAAGGTCACGGGATCGGTGGAGAATAAAAGCGTGAAGCACACGAATGCTAAATTGTCTATCAATGTCAGTGTATTCATCCTTTATCTTTGGCATGTATTTAAGATATCTTTCTCAACATAAAGATGAGAGGTACTTAATAAAATCTGCATTGTTCTTTGGATCCTTCCCTGTCTTTGGATACGAGGCCTTCTATCGTACGTAGTAACCACTTTTACAGCCCCATCCTTAAAACGTATGCATTTACAAGTCAGGTAAAAAATATTTGAAAAATATGCAAGGTGTTCAGGCCATCAGATGCAAGCTCACCACATTATAGTCGTCATGGATATCGCTCATAATCAAATTCATTTTAAATTTTGACGATAGAAGCTCCTATGCCAGGTTTGATCAACGTCTAATAAAAAATATGGTATCTAGAGTGTGTAAAATATTAGCCAATCAGATTCAAGATCAAATTAAGCATATACGTGGATATTGTTCGTTATGAAAGTGTTTCTAGGACTTGATGATACAAGCGAACATAGCAAATCTCATCCAAATCTATAAAGATATGTAACCCCTAGATACTTCGCAAACCAGAAAATCAGATTTATAACTACCACACGTCTGGTCTTGTTTGCCGCTCACATTAATTTCCAGGCCATGATTAAGTAAGCCTACATGCCAAATGTGATGAAATAAAATTGGCATTTGGAGTTTTCACAAGATCAGCAACACAATATAAATATCCTAAAGTATCATTCGTGGATGCCTCTCATAATCGTATTCGTTGTAACTCTCAAAGAATGTAATTTGCTTACGTAATCCGATTACGTGTGGTTCGCGTTGTGGCCTCTGCTGTGTTCCCAAAACTCAGAAAATCAGATGCAAAATCACTTCTTTAGTATGTGTTGCTGCCGCTTGTAATCCAACTAATTGGAGTTACGTGATAAGCTTGTATACTTAATCTAATGAAATCTAAATGGAAATACGCCCTCTGGGGTGTTCACAAGCTTAGTCAATCAAAAGAAAGATGACATCATTGATGATGCAATATTACATACTAAAAGTTATACAAAACATGATATAAAATATGATAAAATATTCGAAATCTAAGTCAATCAGATATAATCAGCTCTTCAGTATGCATGGATATCATTCACAAACAAAACTCTACGTGCCAAATTTGCATAATATCTAACCAGAAGTTTGCCCGCTAGAGTGCCCACAGTCTCGGCCAACCAGCTGCAGGATTGCAGCCATCATAGGTCTAGCTTTTGCCCTTCATCTGACCAGCTGAAGGTCTTGATGGCCTACATTTTCCTACGGGGCCTCGTGTGGCCGAGTGATCTAAAGCGCTCACCGTTACGGATCACTGCCATCTCACCCCTGTCTGCGTGAGTTCGAGTCTCGTATTCGGCCAGGTTTTCCCGGGTTCTTCCTCCACCATTAATACTGGCCGCCATGTATAGCCTATCGTGTGCTGAAAAATGGCGTTAAACCCTAACAAATCCAATACAAGTCTGATCAGAACTGTGGTCTCTGTGGTTAACGAGCCCAGCCTACCAGATGCAGTATCATCTCATTAATATGCGTGGTTGTCGTTGGTAAAAGACGTCTTTGGATGAGATAAACTTACACACCATGAGATAAACCTACACACCATGAGATAAACTTACACACCATGAGATAAACTTACACACTATATCTGATCGAAATCTAACCAGAAATGAAGCTTCTAGAATTTAATAAGTAAATGGTGGACGGTGGATGCAGGGACATATCATAAGCTCACGTGACCTTTGGTCATATGACCTAAGACTGATATGGATTTAAAAAGCTGTAATACGAAGATGCATGCACGAGTACATGTATGTATGTATGTATGTATGTATGTATGTGTAAACTAAAAAATGCTCAAACTGATTTCGATAACATATAATCATTTGACAATTTGATATCACGCTTTTTCGATGTTGTTTTACCTCAGTTCAGACACCTCTCAACGGCCCCCACCCCACTCCCCACCCCATCAATGCGACAGTAGCAGTAGTTTTTAAATATATAAATTTACTTTTAAAATGAAATAAATAAAGTTAAACGCGATTTATGATTTTTTAGAAAACGCTCAGTTGCATTTAATAATGACAGAATAACTATTAAAATAACAAAACAAAATACTTATCAATTACACCTCTACTTCCATGGAATGGGTCAAAATTAAAACAAACAAAATGAAACGAAACGAAATGAAACGAAAACCACGGTGCGTATATATAAACAAAAGGCTCTACAACGTATAGAACTAAAATTGTCTTTAGGTGTTTGGCAATTTCAGCGGAAGTGCAGACATGTTAAATATAATTCCCTGTTTTCCCTAAACGCCGTGACATTACTACTGTTGTTGCTGCTAATGCTACTATTGTTGCTGTAATTAATATTATTGTTGTTGTTGTTTTGTATTGTTGGTTTAGAGTGCAGTATTGTTACTATCTTTTAAAGATACTCATACATCTTAATGCGATAACTATCTCATTAAATGTGTAGATGCAGTCCTAATTGTTAGGGACTGTCTTATGCAACCCTAGACAACGGGATAAATGAACATGCAGCATTTAAACAGTAATAATGAAAAACAGCTGATTAACCTGCCAATGGAAATACATGCTTTATGTGAAGGTAACAGTACACTCTGTCAAAAATGAAAATGTACTTACATACACGCGATGCATAAGAGAATAACGAGACCAATAATGACAGTCCCACTGATGCTAGCACCAATGATGATATACAAAGTTGTTGTCTTTGTTTCCACGTCTGTCAAATAATAATAATAATAATAATAATAATAAATAAAATAAAACACCAACTACAACAAGAGAAAAAGCAACAGTTTGTGGGCTTGATAATGACGGAAACGGGATGGGTTTAATTCAAATTTCTAGACTGGTGTATAAATTTACAACGAACTCGAACACTGTCCTAGAGTTTGAAGCCTCTGTTTAACCAGAAATGGTCAGAGGCACAGTGTCACACTTTTGAAACCCATTAATAAAACTCCTAGACATATCAGCGCTGCAACCCAGCCAGGATTCCATACCATTAGTGTTGCCTATCATGCAGGCGGTTTTGCAGTAAAGGGCAAACTTGTTTTCTGGAAGGGATTCCAAGATGCAAGGAATGATAGCATAACTGCACTTGCAGGCATGGACACAAACTCATTGCATGCTGATGACACCATTACTGATATTTAGCAATTTGTCTGCAAGGTGTAACTATTTCAAATTAGAAGCTGATATGGTAGCTGTTTAGAGGGAAGCAGCCGCAGTCGGTAAGGCTACAGCCTACACAGCATTCAACTGATCAACCTCTTTTACAGGCACACTACTGGGCCATGATCTGGAACAATGACATCACGGTTAACCCTGAGATCACGCCATTACAAAAATATGGATAAAATTACATAAAGAAGATTGGGTTGCAGTTATGTCTCTGCAAATTCCGGCACTAAAATCAGGATTGCACTTGGTGAGGTGTGTCTCTACCAAGACCAGATGCCAAAGCAGCATGCACCTCTCGAAAAGCAGGGTTGAGCTGCTGAAATATATGTGGCTGTTCTATCAAAGTGGCAACATGGAATAAGTGAGGACAGTGTATAAGGAAGCAAAGAAGGAGTAGGAGAGAGAAAGCTTAAAAAGATGATATATTCCTGTGAGATCTCTGGTGTACTGGTAAATGGGAACATCGCTTGTATTGAAACATTACACTTTTAACTATTAAGTCCCCAGTAAACCTACATTTCTAGGTGACACTGTATGATCTATCAACATACATTTACATGTAGACTGTTAAGTTAATATCAGAATAGAAAGCAATTAAGAAACAACATTTATATGATTAGTGACAGCAGCACTTAGAATAATGTCTTGCCGGACCGTTCCATTTTCTTAGCTCAGGTTGATATGTCGTAAAATCTCATCATTGTTTTACACGAAACACACACTGTCTTTTTATAAACACTGTCGGTGGTCATTCTGATATTTTTCTTTTTCTCAGCCATACTGACATATTTAAGGTATGGCCTGCCTTCTTTATACCCTTAGAACTGTACTGTGTTTTCCTTTATGATCGAAATGACTTCAGATCGATTGTTTTAAATATTTATGCAAAGGCGAGCGCCTTAGACCACTCGGCTACAACGGGGCTCTAAAACTAATGGATGCCATGCACACGATAATCATGGTCATACATATTACAATGCCCTTTATGGCTTAATACGAACTGGAGCCTTCACTGATAAAGAAAATGGTAGACCTTTCAATGGCAGGCATGCTGTGTCGTTTTCATCAACTTATAAGTGACGGAGTACCAAGTACTTAGAACGACAGAAGAGAAAGCTAAAGAGGTCTATGAATGACCCTGGAGATAAGGTCTACGATTTACCATGGATACAAGTCAACACCAAGATAGATTCCTTTTTCAGCTGTGCT
This sequence comes from Sinohyriopsis cumingii, assembly GCA_028554795.2. Taxonomy (NCBI): domain Eukaryota; kingdom Metazoa; phylum Mollusca; class Bivalvia; order Unionida; family Unionidae; genus Sinohyriopsis; species Sinohyriopsis cumingii. Next base: position 657,070 of record JAPYKE020000149.1, on the reverse strand, counting down.
GCAATCCTGGGTCAGGCAAAGCAGTCACTCGTATGTCACAGCCAAAAAGCAGAGCTCGTTCATATTTAAAGTTGTGGGAATGCTTTTATTTACCAGATATGAATGTCTCAAATGTTTTGTCATTAAAAGCTCAAGCAAAGAAAACACAACTGCTTTTATTGATGATAATGTGTTTACTATGTTGAAATGTCTGATAGCGCGAATGCATTGGACGCGAACATCAGTGACACAACCCGCTTTTCAGTTTCCTCTAACACGCTGCGCTGTCAGCTTCTATCAATCGCACAAAATATTAATAGTGTAGCAGTTACAGCTGATAACACAAAGCCCTAGGCTTTCTTTCAGGTTGTGGTTGACAATTATTTTGATTTGAATGAATAAATACTACATATGACAAATGCCCATGCTACAACCCTTATCGTGTACCCAAGCGAAAGTGAAGAAAGTTTTGGAAAATGGAAAACGAGGCACGTTGTAACATGAAACTGTCGCGTACACCCATGGATAAAGCTGTGGCTGGACATATAATATTGGACTTCAGTGCTCATTGACGTTGCCCTTGATCACAAGATTGACTAGGGCGGATGTCAACAGAGCCAAGCATAAGGTTCTTAAAAAATCTAGACGGAAATTGACACATTCTTTCAAAAGGTTTCTCATACACTGCATGTTTATATTCCCATATTGAAATGGAATGAAAATTACTTCTACATGGTCATATTATACACACTTCTGGTCGTAAATAAAGTTAATTTTTTTATTACAAAAAAATAAAATCAAAATATTTGCTCGCTGTAATAACAATTAAAGAATTAAAGGTCTGAACGGTAGATGGATTAATTTACTTCTTATAATTGACTAATGATGACAGATGCATTAGTAAAAAAATGACCTATGTTAGATCAGTACCTATCGTAATCCCGTGCTTTGGCGAGGGAGTTGATGAGTTGGTGAATGAGGTGATATTGTTTTCAGAATGGTGGCTTGAGCGATCGACTATTGTTGTGGACGCACCTGTTGTCGACGTTGGTTCTAGGATGTATCTTGGAATGAAATCATTGAGTATCGACACAGAATAATTTTGGTGTTCACCTATTTGAAAAGAGGCATACGGATATGAAATTAATGACATGTATACAGTGGAAAACAGAGAGAGAGAGAGAGAGAGAGAGAGAGTTATTTTTGAAGTAAGCATTAGGATATATATTACCCGAGCAACTGATATTGTCAGCGCAACCAGTTTCATTGCTATCTATCTATCTATCTATGTGTGTGTGTGTGTGGGTGGGGGGTTGGGGGGTTGGGAGTGTGTGTGTGCGTGTGTGTGTCTGTTATTTCTTACAGCCAGTACCAAATCCCAGAATCCATGCCATTTATGACAACAAAACGAAACGATGAAGATATTCAGTCACTGGATCCTACCAACCACTACAATCTATCAAGTTCTTTATTGTGTCAATGTTAGGATAACATTATGGTAATTTTCCCCATACATGTTCACTACATCCTACCACCCACTACAATCTATCAAGTTCTTTATTGTGTCAATGTTAGGATAACATTATGGTAACTTTCCCCATACATGTTCACTACATCCTACCACCCACTACAGTCTATCAAGTACTTTATTGTGTTAATCTTAGGCTGAGGAACATTATGGTAACTTTCCCCATACATGTTCATGGTCCCTCACATATGTGATCCGGCAATTCAACATAACTGTCTTTTGAAAAAAGAAATACAGATTATATCGGTCATCAAAAGATCTTTTACCGACCATTGCGTGGTTACCACAGGGAAGAAAAACAAGTATTTTCAGACCATACCCGTAAACAAACAATTACAGACCATTCCCATAACAAACAGTTACGGATTATACCTGTAAACAAGAAGAAAGGTGTAGCTAAGGTATGCAAATTGGAACCTTATTTGCAACAGTCATTATATACCTAATATATTTAGTTATAAAATTGCTATTATGCAAAATAATTTAATACATGTAAATGTTTCAAATATTTAGTGCGATGGCATATTTACCGATAGGTATACCATTATATTGTTGATGCACTTTTATGTCTTTTATGGTTGTCCTTTAGGGAATTTATACAGAATTCCAATAAGATACAATTAGTGACAGAATTATGTGTGGGCACGTGCTTAAGGTATATTATATTTATAATCACCCTTTTAGATCTTCCAACCTATATCCAGAAGCCACATAATGAGACCTAACAAATCTCTTCCAAAATAATTAATTTATTAGTTTATTTCCCAAGGATTACTTGATATGCTTAAATCCAAACTGTGTCACCTATTTAATATCTATTTTAATTACTAACTTCCATTGGAGTAATATCAGCTAACCTATAATAAATGTTGGTATATCTATTGATGATGTTAGCCAATACATATACCCAACGCTCTGATTTCGTTTTGAGGAATATATTTCAACATTCTAGTTTTCGAAGTTGTATTAAACATTTTATTAACGAGCCTTCCCGATGTTTGCTTTAACAAATATTTTATTCACCCGGTGGTTATACAATAATTACTTCCCTTCATAGACTGAATTCTTTCTGATCATAACTCTTTAAAGAGTTTTCTGCTTGCATCATCTGCGTTATCTAATCTTATAGACCGCACTTTCTTAGTCAGAACATATTTGTATAAAATATGTAAGACATTGAAATATTTGTATATACTTCATTCTTCTCAGATATTTGCATATTAATAATGTCCACCTATCGCTTGGCATCCAGAGGCTATCATTAACGTTCTAACTTGATATTTCCTCGCCTTTTTATGCAATACAAGGGTATGTTTTTCCTTTAGCTATTCTTTCATTTCAACGAGTTTTCTTTTCAGTTGTCATATTTAATATGTTCCACCATTGATCGATATTTGCATGGTCAATTCAACTTTCATGCCACAATCCAGATACCTATGCCTCAAAGACTCTCCTTTTTATTTGCTCATTTTCTTTTGTAATTATTTTTAGCATTTTAAATGTACTCCATTTTAATCAGTATAAAGTATTCGAAAAATCAATATTATCTTCTTTATGTGTTGTATTTTTTCCGTTTTCGAGGGGTTGGGATAAAGCAACGTTGATATTCTGAATCAGTGGTCACTTAATATCGAAAATGGACGGTACAAAGTACGGTCTAAGTTTGTTATCTCGTAAAATCTCTGCAATATTTCCATATGATGCATCATAACAGATTAAATTCTTCGAAAGGGAGCATTGTAGATCAGTTTCATGACTATGACATAATTAGTTTGATTTGAATTGCAGACACCAAGGCATATACCATTCTGTATCCATAATTTGTCTGTAATCTATTCTCATCGTTGAAAAGGACTTGAGTGTACGAAGTTAATGTTGAAGTACAGTCACACAGTTGTTACTAATTTATAAAGGGTGCTTGTTACAGACGTAGTTATTTGCAAGCTGAAGGACTGTAGAATCATATAGTTCAAAGATATGTCGTTACCAGTGCCTGATAAAACAAACCAAGCTGAGTATGCTATCATGAATAAAACACTGCGAAAGTTACGAGCGGTAATGGCCAATGCACTATACACGGATACAAAAGTAATTCAGATTTTAATATGTTGAAAGAATTGTGTACTACCAATTGATTTCCAGGTGATGACAATTCATTGTCTACTGTACTCATTTCCATTTTGTTCTACCCTGGATAAGAGACTGACCATTATAATGTGAGAGAAAATTAAGTGATTGAAATAATTAAACAAATTTTTAACCACTTAATTGTAATTTGTAAAAATTCCCTTGTATAGCTATATATCTATTAACAAGTTCACTATCAGTAAGTTCTTCTATAAATAAATCTTGAGTCTTTTCTTCCAACCGAACGCTTAGACTTGGCTAAGTTTTATTCCTTAGTGTTTTTATTTATTCGTTTTAATCACGTATAAAAAGTAAATTGTGTTTGTATAACTCTGATTAAACTTTTTTCACAGTTAGTGTGTATTTATTGGCCCCTGTCTGTTTGCCATCGCAAGCCACGGGTGATAATACGCTACGCTTTCTCATCATCCTTGGCTGCCTTTGATGAGATTTATCCTTTTATCATGAAAACGCAAGAATATAAATATGTCATGAACAGCAACATGTAGCAATCAAATACATAGTATGACTGTTAAATGGAATATGATATTTTCTTCTTATTTCCGCACGTTTTAATTTCTTTCAAAATATTATCATCCAATGCATTATGTATTTGTGCATCAACAAACCTTCCACAAACTGTAATAGTACCTGCATCAGTTGATCTTACTCGATGACCTAAATTTGCAATACGGTTGCTCATTTAAACCTAATCTTTTATGTTTCATTGGTCAAGTGTTCTACCATCTCATTTCGCTTTGCTTTCCTCTACATAATTTTGAAATAAAATTGTTAGGAGTTCTTAAAATGCATAGCTCAGCTAATACGAGTCGCAGGTTGATTCGTACAAAATAGTGCCATAGTTAAATGTACATCTTGGGAAAGAGCTGTATTAAGACATCAGATCAGCTCCCAGGCCTGTGTTTGATATAACGCGAATTAAATGCAGAACGTTTTGGCATTTGTCCCAAAGGTATATGTGATAGCGAAGCTATGTTACTGTCAAAACTTTGCACGAAAATGTTGGTCTATTTCACATCAGGAATGTTGTTCGTCATTTGAGTTCGAAGATCTCCTTGACATCACTAACTAGTTTGGTTTCTGTGGGCACGTGAGTACGTGATCAAGCTTATATATACTTTGAACCGTCGGCGGAACATCGGAGGGAAGATGCCGCTTAGTGTTGCTCGATTAAAATAGCGCGTGCTGTAGTTGTGAGATTTAAGTTGCTTGCGCTGCCGCACTGCCCCTGTCCGTTTCCTCGTCGCTCAAATTTGTAGATATAGATGTGGCTCAGGCAGGTGGAATGATTCTGTGCAAGATCTTCATGAGACTCAGAGGCAATGTTGAAGCGTTTCAATGATGACTTGAGATAGCTTTCCTCTTTCAGCTCGCCGTAAAGACCCTCCTTGGTAGTAGCTCGTGGTGAAATGACCTGCGATTTCGTCAGCAGAGTGTTGATGCTTTGAATATCTGCACCTGGGAGAACCTCGCAGCTCTTGGAATCTGTCCTACCAGCGTATCCTCATGCAAAGCAGGATCGGCTACAAAATGCTTTGTAAAACTTTGGTTTTCTTAAGGATTGGTACCTATGTGTTCCCGTATATCTTTGTTTAGCTGCCCAAGTCCACTCCTGTTTTGGCAAGTCTAGCATTGGTTTCGTCATCGATGCTGATTGCACGTGAGTGTGTACTTGTGAACTTGTTTATTGCGGGTTTGACAATTCATTATGATGGAAGGCTCAGCTTTAGGCGTTCCTGCTACAGGGGTTACATCCCTCCTTTTTAAAACATATTTATTGTTAGACCGAAATTGTGAGAAACTGAACAGAAATTGTCCAAATACTGTTGCAGGTATTACTCAGGTTGGATATTCAAGAAACAGTCATCAGCAAATAGGAGATCACAAACATTCCTCTACTATTGAGTTTCTGTTTTTTTTTTCTGTTTGTATAGAACGTGGATACATTTTTGTACTCCTGGGATGTGCTTCATTGCGTCCACATTAACTGAACGAGTTTAATCAATTTCTGTTGTTTTTTTACAAGTTGTAGTTTAATATTTGCAAGTCTATATTTTGGTTTCTCTGACATTCAATTTCAGTTTGTATATTAATAGAAATGTACCTTTATAATATAAAGAGATAAAGATTTTGTTCAAGAATATATTCAGTTTCTCCTTTAGGAAAAAGTCTTCGATAATAACAAAAGGAACCATATAGAATTTTGAAAATCAATTTTAGAACCAAACTGAGAGAGACAATCCAAGATATCGCTTAAAATTGTGTATGGTCTGCATTATTTATCTCAGCAAAGGACATGAGAAGCAAACTGCATTGTTTTGCATCCGAAACTTCCAAAACCATTCATATCTTAACTTTATACGAACCGCATATTTTGTCCGTCAGTCTTGCTTGCCAGAAGAGTTAGAAAGTGAAAATTGCTAAAAGAAATAACAAAAAATAAGAAGAAATAAAACAACAGAGAGAATGTTTATTAAGTTCCAAGGAGTGACAAGTAAAAACATCGCATAAAATCTTACCTTCAACACATATAGCTCTTCTCTTCTCTGAACATACATCAGAAAATATGCCTCTCTTAGAGTACAATACACAACGTGTCAGCCTAGTTGCTTCATTATCTGCAAAAAATATATTTATTTATAACAATATTTTATAAAAAATTCCATCACATATATGATTTGTTTTATTCCAGTCAGCGTGTTGGGACACGAACAATACAAGATTGGAACTAAATATAGTTATACAATCTCACTTAATTAACGACTTGTACAATAGAACTTGCAAATAACTTCATTTTTTCATATTCTGTTTTCTTCTTCTTCTTCTTCTAATGACAATTTTAGTTTCCATTTTGCTCTTACAAGGAAGTGTTCGGTTGGAGAGACAACCATGGACTCGTAAAAGATTGTGAGGAATGAGTAAGGCTCATGAGTTCTACACACACAAAAAAAGGCAAAGTTACTAATTGTGACATTTTAATGTATGCATTGAGATACTATAAGGTATTCACTGTGATACTCTAAGGTATGTTTTGTGAGACTTTATGCCATTCACTGTGATACTTTAAGGTGTGTATTGTGAGACTTTACGGTATTCACTGTGATACTTTAAGGTATTTATTGTAATACTCTAAGGTATGTATTTTGAGGCTTTATGGTATTCACTGTGATAATTTACAGTATGTATTGTATTACGATTATGTGGTCTTAAAATAAGTAATCTAAAAAAATGCTAAGTAACAAGCTTTGCAAAAATCAGCAACTAATTTTTTTGCCAGGAATAAAAAGTGAAAATTTAAACGAGAAACCTACGTTACTGCAAATTAAATCTCAAATGATAATATAATTGCAGACACAAGTGCGATTGATTAAAGTTCTGAATAAGCTTTAGTAGAAATCCAAATTAAATCCAACGCTAGAAGTGTTGATATGCCTGTGTAGTGATGGTGTGCCAACAGACGTTAGCTGGATCTCAGTAATGCAATCAAACAAAAATATCCTTATTTGAAATTTCACTATAAATTCAAGTCTCTATTTCCAATAATGTTACTTTCGAAGAGCACTTAATATATCCAGTAAATAGGTTGTAATAAATTAAATTTCAGCCTACCTTTTGACAAAACAATAGTAAACTTGATTCTGCTAAATCTCAAAACACGAATTATTAGAAAAACAGGATTATATTGTCCTCTACCGGACCTCAGATTACAATTAGCATACGAGAACTATATACTCCCCCAAAAATTTTTTTTACACCCTCCCCCCAACAAACAAACTATTTCCTAAATGGAAATTTCAAGTTTGCTTCTGGAAGGCTTCCAAAGTTTCCAAGATAAAATCTTGGTTATAATTAGACGTCTATTTCTGACAGTACAATATTACACATGTAGTACACTACAGGCGGATCTGACATTTCATGGGGATTTCCAAATGTTCTGTACTCCGATTGAGATAAGCATGTTTACTACAAAACCAAAGACAGTTATTTAGGTCAGGTGGAACATGAACTTGATTTTGGATCAGGTCAAGTCCAAAATAAAATTATCCATAGCATATAATGAAAAGATCAACAACAACCTAACATATAAACAATGCAGATTAAATATGCATAATAATTGTGATACTTTGAGATATTGTTATACTTTAAGTTATTCGTTGTGATATTTTAAGGTACTGATTATGATACTTTAAGGTATTCAATGTGATAATTTAAGATATGCGTTGTGATACTTTATGGTATACGTTGTGATACTCTACGGTATTCAGTGTGATACTTGAAGGTATTCGTTGTGATACTTTAAAGTATTCATTGTGATACTTTAAGGTATTCATTGTGATACTTGAAGGTATTCATTGTGATACTTGAAGGTATTCATTGTTATACTTTAATGTATTTATTGTGATACTTTATGGCATTCATTGTGATAATTTATGGTATTCATTGTGATAATTTCATACATACATACATACATACATACATACACATATACAGCGAACTTTCTACAGTAACTTTACATTTATTTAAATTCCTCTATAAACAATATTATCATTATCGTCATCTATAGAACTCCATTAGTTTCTCAGGTATAACAATATTAATAAACATGTAGTCATATAAACAATATGCGTTTTCAATTTAACAGATAACTTACCGTTTAGGAGGGAGGTGTAATTCACATCGCCGATTCTATATGTAGTGTTCCTAGACAACTTGCTAGCTATTTGGGAAAAGGAATCTAATTTGATCAAGTTGCCGGAGAGGCCGTTTCCTAGAGCACATGATGATCTGAGTGCATCCTCTTCTGAGTAAAAGATTGATAATATCATTTTATTGGTATCGTTGATATTATCATCAAGATTGGCGCTCATGTCGTAGTCACATTTGATGTTAATGTCTTTTTTGGAATCATCATCGTCGTCTCCGTAGTTCGACATCAGTAAGTACCATGTGGTCAACACAGTTATCAGATGATCTGTATTGTTACTAACAACATTGCAGGTAAAATCATCCTCTGCCTCAACGTATATATCGTACTGATTATTGTCAATTTTATCGTCGAATGTCTAATTCAATTATCTATCATTTTATTCTTGTCACTGCTGGTCAATCACTAGTCTTTCAGTCATATGATAGTATTCATCAATAAATTATTATATTCGAGAATTTTTAAGCAAATATATAGAAAACTATTGAATGAATCTCATAAAGTTTATTTGAATTCAGCAAAAAATTAAGAGTTTATCTAACAAATGACGAAAATACTGATTCCATTCAATATGATTTCATTTACTTAAAGCCAAGTCGTCAATAGACAATTGTCATTAAATAACACTGTCACTCTATTCATCCATTAAACCGACTTTTGTGTAATACAGTGTGATAACGTAATTACATTACACATCAATCACTTTGTTTCTGGGGATGCTCTACAGATATTATAAAGTTATGAGAGAATGGCGGGTGTAAGGTGAAGTTATTTACATTTTCAATATGCAGTGGAGAGAATGTTGTTACTTTCATATACTGCGGCTGAAATATATGTGGATATTGTACGCGGAGAAATTGCACACTATCTTAGAATAAACGGCTTGCTAAAATGGCTGCTCCCTTGTATTCACAAAATCAGCTTGAATTAGTATAGTACACTATCTTAGCAATTATTAAAATAGGGAAACGAATTTCGCCAGACAAGACAATATAAGCTTCTGAAAGTGCACTGAATGACTGACCAAATAAATAAAATGTAAAACAAATTATCAGCTTTTTTAAAATTAACTTGTGAAGTCCAAGAAGTGAAAATAACCAAGCGGAGCAGTTTCTTGTTATGTACGCATCTGAAATAAGGTCAAGCTGTATACTCTATATCCCATATTCGAAACATCAATCATGCACCACAAAAAAGGGAATTATAAGTTCTTTTTACAATATCCATCATAAGGTATACAAGGTTTTTTGTTAAATAACTAGTATAATCAGTAATAAATGCGGGTACATTCCTTTTCTTTATAAATCTAACCCTTTTGGAAAATACAAAACTATAGAGCGCAATCTTTGTTATATCATATAATATACAGAATAGCAAGTGTTATTTGAACGAAATATCAACTTACGTCTGCAGTGATATTCAAGGTTATCACCATTTATTTGTATGCTGTAAGAATCTGAAATAATAATAATAGTAATAATAATAATAATAATAATAATAATAACGTTTGCTTGTAAAACAGGCCACTGGCCCATGATACGTATCCATACATCATGAGATACCAAAATATGTTATAGTGCAGAGCAATAGAACATCCGGTCTATTGGAAGTGATATACATAAAAGCGTCGTTTGAACTGGGTGAGATACAGATCTAGTGTATGTTACAGACTAATCACACAAATGAATTTAAGGGGAACCCTAAAACCTGCATAGAGCACGTTTTGTGATATTGATCTGGAGTCCTATGTTGCAGAAGTCTTTTATAAAACCATAGGAAACATTGTTAAATTAGTCATCAGAATTTTACTAGTATCGAAAGACCTACATTTTTCTAAAGTTTAATTTTTATCCACAAAGGTGGGTAAATATGTTTTTATTATTTCTCCATATACCGGACAAACAGTAACAAAATGGAATTCATTTTTATTGTTAGCGTAACAGATTTGACACAATCTTTCCTCATAGCAAATCCTTTCATATCTTCCCGCGTTACCTCTCATTGGCAACTTACCACTCCAAGCATATTGCTTATACGACAAAAATAGCTATCTCCCAACAATTCTAGATATCTTTGACAAGTGAACAATCTAAGAAAAATGTTGTCATCATTTATACCCTGGGTACACCCAACGTTGCCAAATCATAATGTAAATAGAAGCTTTTAAACATTGTTAGCCAAGTTATCCCCACCCCACCCCAACTGTTAATTGTAGAATTATTTAGGATATCTGTCTTCTGGCATTCTTTGCATTCTTAGACAATATTTCAAAATACGTTTTTATCTTATACACTGCATAATCATTCATCCTAATTTGGTGTAGACTTAGATGTACCAGGAATATATTTACAAAATGACAAATGAGCTTTTTCAATATCATTGGCCTCGTATAACACCTAATCCTCAGCCACATAGTTAAGGATGGGAGATATTCTCACGTCAACCAGACGAAGGAATCCAGTTACGGGTAATCTGCCAACATTTGAAAGACTTTCCGTTATTGTATACATAGCCTTCAGCGCCTGCAACGATAGAGTTTGATGTCACATATACCAAAAGTTTTTAAAGAAAATATGCTACCTAAATACCTATAATATGATTCAATTTTTACCTCTTTATGGCCTTGTACCACTTTGAGTATCTTCTGAGATAGCCACCTCTGCGAAATACAACAAATCTTGTTTTGTTTTTCATATTCGCTTTTAATTTCAACGTTAGGCAATATGTAATCTGCCTATTGATCATATTTTGCAAATGGTGAGCAGTGCCAGTCGAGACAATTAAATTGTCTGTATTTTACAGTAAGCAGAGTTATAAGGTTTCTACGGACACTACCCTGTTTCGTTCAGCCAAAAAGGGTTTCAAATCGTTAAAAACAACGAAATGTGTAAGGGCGATAAAACAATAATTGGCGTACACCTAAAGAGCAATTAAACACATCGGAAACAAGATTGCTGGACTTAACACATGATTTTATATCATTTAAATTGCTCTAATAACTCTTGACATTTTTACGCTAAAATTTTCACTGACTAGTTTTTGGTACTTTAGATGTCTCTATCCTATCAAAGGCCTTTTCATAGTCAACAAATGCTGCAAATAATCTGCCCCACGTTTTCTTAAATATTTGCAAATTAATGTATATAATATTAGATATATTATCTGATATATAATATCCCGCTATAAATCTCGACTGTTCCTCGCACAGTAATAAATATTCCTCTAAACATTCATTTATTCTATTATTTAAATTCGATGTAAACGCTTTGCTTAATACAGGTAGTAGACTAATGCATCTGTATTTTGAGGGCTCATTTGCATCCCCTTTCTTTAAAACTGATATTATGGCATCCGTTGACCAATACTTTGGATAATATCCAAAATCGAATAGTTTGTTAAAAAAACAGTGTTAATATTGGAACTATCATGCTGCCCGTATATATAAAGAAATCGATGGATAAAGCATATATTCCCCCAGCTTTGTCTTGTTTCAGTTTTCTCAATAGTAGGGTACCTCCTTTCCTGTGACTGTTCTATCTAAAGTCTCATGAATTAGTGGAATGTTCTCATTTTCCTGTATCTGGTCAACAGAACTGGAAAAATTAAATAATTCTAAATATATTCATACCAAGTTGCAGACGTGATACGGCTTTGCATACCAGTACTTGGGTTCTTTACAAGGCGTCATAAAAGTTGTGTATTTTTCCATCATAATGTAGATAAAAGGCTATTTTTTGTTTTAATTCATATTGCTTTTGCTCTTTTCGTGTAAGAGATTTATACATATTTATATACAATTTATAATCTTCAAGTGAATTAATTGTGTCTTTTAATCTGAACTGTCTTAGATACTACTACTTTTACTACTACTACTACTACTACTAATAATAATAATAATGATAATAATAATAATAATAATAATAATAATAATAATAATAATAATAATAATAATAATGAGGACTTTGTATAGCGCCTAATCTTTAGAAGTACTAAGTGCTTAAGACACCACCTATAAGACAAAAAGCATATAATGATATGATTACAAAAACAAACACCATGAAAATTGAAAACATTAAAAAAACATGCTGACAATATTTAAGGTAGGAAACATTGTTAGGTCTTCAAGTTTGTTCTTGCAGTCGAAAGAAGTTAGTTTTGAGAGCCCTCCTGAATGTGATCACTCTGTCTTAGTGTCTAAGTTCAGTGGCAAATTCATTCCACGTTGCTGGGCCCTGGTATGCAAAAGAACGCTGTGCATATGACTTTGTTTTCATAGTGTGAATAATGAGTATACGACTGTCAGAAGAGGAGCATAAGTATCCGGCTAGTGTGTACACATGGATGAGGTCGAATAGGTATTTTGGACTAGACGCCGACAGTGAAACGTAGCACACAGAACAATTTTTGTGTTTGATTTTGGATCGAGTGGATAGCCAGTGTAAGGTACAGACCAGCGGGGAGGTGTGCTTTGATCGTGGTACTCTAAGTATGATCCAAGCAGCTGTGTTTTGAACTTTTTGAAGTTTCTGGAGTAGATATTGAGATGAACCAGACAGAACTGAGTTAAAATAGTATAGTCTTGAAAGTACTAATGAACACACAAGTGTTTTAGTGGCACCAACTGAAAGATATTTGCGAATGGAGCTGATGCTTCTCAGCTCAAGATATGCAGCCTTGCATATGTTCATGACATCTTGGTGCAATGTGAGAGTACTATCCAAAGTAACACCTAGGTTTAGTACTGATTGTGTAAATGTAATGCTGGTGTTGCTGATATTTATTGTTTGAGGTAAAGGATGTGAATGAGAAAGTCTTTGTGTTGTGATCAGAATGGCCTCATTTTTATCATCATTCACCAGCAGCTTGTTACATGTCATCCATGATTTCATATCAGAAATGTACCTCTCTACACCATGGATGGTAGCATCAACTTCAGTTGGGTGGCTAGATTTGTATATTTGGGAGTCATCAGCGTACAACTGGTGAAACACTGGATGTTGATCTATGACACTTGAGAGCGGCTGAGTGTACAAAATGAAGAGAACAGGTCCAAGAACAGAATCCTGTCGAACACCATAACATAGATCAACTGGGCTGGAGTGTATTCCATTTGCAGATACAATTTGTGCCCTGTTGACCAACTAGGACTTGAACCACTGTAAGGCTGTATCATAAATGCAAAATACAGGCTGAAGACGGCGAAGTAATATATTATGGTCTATTGTGGCAAATGCTGCAGACAAAGCAAGGAGGGTGAAGACTGTAATCTTTCCACTATCCAACGCAGAGAGAATGTCATTAACTACTTTTGTAAGAGTAGTTTCAGTACTGTGGCAAGGGCGATGTGCAGACTGTACATTGCTAAACAGACTGTTTGAATTTAGATGAAATATAAGCTGGGATAGAACAATCTTTTCTAAGATTTTTTGAAATGAATGGGAGATTAGAAACTGGGCGGTAGTTCTTTAAATCGTTATGCTCTAGTGTTGGTTTCTTTAGCAGAGGCTTTTCAATGGCAGTTTTGAAAAATGATGGGAATTATCCGGATTAGAGAGGTATTGATAACATCAGTTAGTGAAGGCAATACTGGGTCTCACGCAGTTTTGATGTTGGAATTGGACCAAGTTTACATGATTTTCGTGCACCCTTCATCTGGATTGTACCTACGAAATCCATAGAGACAGGTTGAAATGCAACTAATGTTTGCCGCTCACATTCAGTACCCGAACTGTATGGTGACGACGAGTCAATTAAAATTGTGGTGCCAAGCTTATCTCTAATGGTTAGTACTTTGTCCCGGAAGAAATGTGCAAACATGTCCGGAATGTCGACTGGACAGAAGGTAGTTGGAAGTGGTGTAGATTTGTTCATTGACATTAGCTTGTTAGTAATCTCGAAGATCTCTTTGCAGCTGGAAATTTCCATGATCTTAGTAGTGTAGTTGGCTGATTGCGCTGCATGGACTATATCTGTGACATTCTTCTTAGTGGCTTCATAGATTTGCTTATGAATAGTGAATCTGGTGGAAAACCAGAGCCTCTCAGCTTTACTGCGGTCTCTTTTAGCAGTGCGAAGCTGGTCCCTAACACTGCAATACCATGGAGAACACTTTTGAATTGATACTCTGCACTTGGTAGATGGGGCATGAGATATTAAGGCTTTGCTTTTGACGGTTGTGCAATCTGTGTCAAGCCATGGCTGATATTTAATAATTCATCTTGGAAATATATCACAGGTAGGTTTTGCTTTTTATCGATTGCCTTCGTTCTGCTTGCTGTAACATGGTATATAATCCGCAATAGTTTAAACGCGATCAGTAGGTTTGCTATATCATTTAAAATGTTATATATGTTTGGAGATAATCGATCTTTGCACTGTTCGATAAAAACTTAGACATTTTCCTTGTTCCATATGTGCGGGGGGGGGGGGGGCGAGTGGCCGAGTGGTCTAAAACGCTTTATGTTACGGATCACTGCCATCTCACCTCTGCCTGCGTGGGTTCGAGTCACAGGTTCGGCCAATATGGGTATGTGAGAAAGCTTGCCAGTAGCTTCTCATGGGTGGGTGATTCTTTCCGGGGTTTTCCATGGTTCTTCTTCCACCGCTAATAATGGCGTTAAACCCCACAACAACAAAACAACAACAACATGTTCCATACGTATTTATTAATTTCGCTTATCATAGAGACACTTAGAGCATTTTGCTCTAGTTTACCATGTAGACAAGGGAAAATACAACGGGTATAAGTATTGATTCCAATATATCACCTGTAATAATAATAATAATAATAAATGATTAATTTATACAGTTCCGTTCCTAGCGCATTTATGAACTATTCAAAAATATACTTGTAAAAGCCAGCTCTGTCTAGAAACATTGAAGAGATGCTATGAAATACCTGATATGACGCCTCCGATTTGACACAGACTACCAGATAATCGAAATGATGCATATAGTACATCATATTATATTATTTCTTAACTTTACTATTCTTATGTGCGCGTGAAAGCCAGAGTTTAGTCGTTCGCGCGGCACGTGTGAAGTAAAGAACCCGGCTACATGTTCAGGCAAAAGGTATACTGCAGCTGTTTAAGTGGTGTAGGGGGTGTTCATGGAGGGATTGTACCTCATGTGGGGGTATCAGTCGTACTCCCTTGTGATTAGCTAGTCCACCTTTGCTCCCAACATGGCGTCCAGCTATCACCTGTGGTTTCAAGAAGCTGTAGCATACGTAGCTGCCACACCACGGGCATTGGCTTCGACTGGCCGGCTAAACCAGGTTGAGTGGAACCGACGGGTCTCAAACCCTCGGTGAGTTATGCCTTGTCACTAATTGCATGTGAAGACTGGACCAGGCGGACTGCGCGTTGGAACCATCAGGTGGTCAACGTGCATGAAGTTGGAACCAGAAAAGCAATATGGAGAGTTAAGAGCACGGCAATACACATAGGACGCACTGGTCATCCACTGCACCCAGTCTTCAATACAGCCGTATTGACTCGGCCTTGCCACTAGACAATGTTAGGCCTGGACAATAGACTGAGGCTGACGCAGCGCAACTCTCCCTCACTTTATTCCAACTCAAACGCAAGTCATTTTTGTCATCAGCAGTGCCTACGTCCTGCGGCGATGGCCGAGCTGAGACGTGGCTGGTGCGGATGTACAGGCAGCCGTAGTGGCGGACCATTCACGCAGGAGTTTAAGGCCATCGGTTTGTCCTCCATTGACCTGAAGCAGAAACGGATGTCGGCACCCGTCTGAGCGATTAAGCAGACATCTTCAGGATAGCGCTGTTTGCCTCTGTAGAATGAGTGAGTGGCTAGAAAAGGTGCCCTAAAAAGGTCTGGTTCAACTACCCCCGACCAGCTTATCGCGGCTGGGGGTTATCCAATTCTTGCGGTCGAAACACACAAAAACCGACAGGTTCCACTCACTCTTGGTGCGTGGAACATACGCACTCTAATGGATTGTGCAGAGGCTGACATACCAGAGAGAAGAACTGCGCTAATCGCAAGAGAACTTGCTCGCTAGAAGATAGAGATAGCATCCCTGAGTGAAACTCGCATGGCCGACGAGGGTCAGTGGACTGAATTTGGAGTTGGCTACACCTGTTCATGGAGTGGACGTGGAACCGACGAACATCGTGAGTCTGGAGTTGGTTTCGCTGTCAAGTCGAGTTTGGTGAATAAGCTCTCCATTTTAGTAAAAGGGAATTAATGACCTGCCAATAATGCTGAAGTTACCCTTACCTGGAAAAAAAGTTCTACCAGGATCTGGAAGTTCTGATTGCTTTAATACCAAAGTCAGACAAACTGATCATTCTTGGTGGTTTTAACGCTAGAGTTGGCGCGGACCACATCTAGTTGGAGGGAGTTATTGGTAGACATGGCTTTGGCAACTGCAACAGCTATGGACATCTGCTCTAGAAGATGTGCGCAACCTATGATCTCCTGATCACAAACACCGTCTTCCGTCTGCCTAACCGTAATAAAACAACTTGTACGCACCCTCCCAGATGTCCACAAGGAATTAAAGTCCCAAAGTGACTTAACGTCTCCAGGCTGAAAGTCTGCAACACTGAACAGGCTCTGTCCGAAGCTCTGACAAGCCAGCTGGAAACCACAGACACTGATACCAACGACGTAGAAAAATACTGGGCAACCTTCAAACGTCTGGTGTACTCTACTGCATCTGAAACTCATGGCGTCACTGCGCGAAGGCACCAAAACTGGCTGGACGAGAACTGTGAAGAAATACAGTCCCATCTAGAGAAGTAGCATCGTCTCCACTCTTGAGCTCCGATAGCAGTGCTGTCATAACCGAGGACATGATACTGGATTGACGGGCAGAACACTTTGTCGGTGTTCTCAACAGTACATCGTTCGTCAACGATGAAGTGATCAACCGTCTATCCCAGGTAGAGATCAACGAGAGATTGGCTGACCCTCCAAAAGTGCTGGAAACTCACAAGGTCATTGAGCACTCAAAATCTACGCAGCGTTGTTTTGTCCACCCGCCTCTATGCTTTCGAGACCTGAACTGTGTATGGTTATCATGTAAAAAAATTAGACTACTTCCATATGGGCTCGCTGAGAAAACTATTGAAACGTAGATGGCATGACAAAGTATCTAACACAGAGGTGCGCACTCAGGCCGGCATGACAAGCATCTGCACCATGTTGTGCAAGCACAACTTCGATGGGCTGACCATGAAATCCGAATGCCGGTAGAACGCATACCTAAGAAGGTCTTCTATGGAGGGCAAGGCAAGATATCTAACGGTGGTCACAAGAAGAGGTACAATGACACCATCAAGGCTTCACTAAAGAACTTAGACAGTGACCCTGACAGCTGGGAAAGTATCGCTATTGATCGATCTGCTTGGCTCAGTCAAGTCAATGCTGGTGCGACAGCTTTTGAGCAGAAAAATATGTTGGATGCAGCTGAGAAAGGTGATTGAACAAATCTAGGAAAAGCAGCTCTGCAACACCCAGTCAGCAGTCCGTACATATATGTGCCCTCACTGCACTTCCGGGCCTGGATCATCATACTACAGCATGCACTATAGGAGAGGGTCATTTTACACCTACCTGGCAGAGTGTGACTGCCATTATAGCGGAGATCTTAGTTCTGAGCCAACAAGTTTGGTTAGTTATGTTTCATATTATTATATTTCTAATTTGTGAACTCGTGCTCAGTTTCCTATTGTGAAGCAATGTTGTAGTGTAGATTTGCGTTGGTATTTTATTCTCAACAATTACTACCGTATTCTTAAAGTAACTAGCTGATTATGTATGGTTATGTGACGTGGTTATGGGTAATATGTATGTTTGTATTAGTGATAAAGATGGATATGTAATGTCAACTAATAATTAATAGGATATTTGTATAGGTATTATATTTTGACATAGCTCGTTTAAGGCCTTATTAATAGTCCATCTACGTTTCGTTGATGCATTGTTGAGATTCATACGCATGGGAGAGTTTGTATTATGTACTGATTAGTGTTCTTGGAAAAACAATTTGTAGAACGCATATATATTTACTATTTTAGGTAGGGATCGTGAAACTGAGATTGTTGGTAAACTATTGCTATGTTTAGCTAACTATATTGGATTAGCTGAGAGTGGCGATGAGGAACTACTAGGATTGCCAAGAGTGAAGTTATTTGCAGTAAACTTGGAGATGTAGCTACGTGGTATTGGATTTGAGCTAGCCGGTGAATAATTACCAGTTTCACCCATCCATCTGTTTAGCAGCAGTACAGTTGTACAAAAAAGGCATGAGCCACCCTTCGGACCCTAGCAATGGGCTATTATGTAAAGGGCAACATACTACTACTACTACTGATAATAATAATAATAATAATAATAATAATAATAATAATAATAATAATAACAATAATGACTTTCATGTGAATTTTGGTCATATCGTATCTTTCTTAGCACAGTAGTGTTCGACATCTAAAATATAGCGATGTAGTGTTCGACTACTTAATGTTAGCAAAGTAGTGTTTGATTACTTTCGTGTGACTAACATATTAGTGTTTGACTACTTAAATTTAGGACAACAGTATTTTACTAAAGTTTATCATGGCAGGAATTGACTACTAAAACAAATCACAGAACTACTAAAATCTGACATAGTGACATGGTTATTTAAAGTTAACCATTGTAGCACTGACTACCATGCAATATATAGAATATTTCACTGCTATACTCGTACTCTTCATTGTCATTGGTAAGAGCATGACAGAATAAACATATACACTTTAATACATTTTATATAATTAAACGTACAGGTTTGTGGGGGTTTTTAAAACCTATTTCGGTCTGGAGTGGCTGCAAGGGCGGCTTCGATGCACGATAATAACTACCAATATAATAAACATCTTAGAGATAAAATGATACAAGCGTATGTTTCAGAATACTTTTACGACACTGTCTAAAAATATGCAACTGAAAGTAAGTCGAGCCAACAGTTTAAGTAAAAATCATCAAACAATATTTTGTTTCTTTTGATACAAAATGAAAATTCAAATGACACTTACAATATTGTGAATCGAATTTCAAACAATCCTGAATGTCTTATCACAAGTCCAAATACATAGAAAATTCAGGATAAATTCAAATAGTCTTGAATGTCCTAATATTAGCAAAGTGGTGCAATTTAGAACGTCTTCGAGTGAGTTCACAAACTTAAATGTAACTTATTATTCCATAAGTACTTTGGCAATTCGAATGAATGTTAGATTAAAAATGGAATCCTACAGACTGATCTAAAAAGATGAATACATTATTTTTTTATCAATTTCCCATTTTCACTTTACTTATATCTGAAGAGAAAACAAATCAATACAACTGAAAACCTAGTCTAATTGTAAAAAAGACTAAGATTGACTTGCATGTTATATAAACATTCTGTTTACAAATTACAATCATTGACAAAAGTTAGATATGTAAACATTAAATGAACGATTTATACAATAATCCATTTTTTACATTATTGTCAAATATGAATATGATAAGATAACAATCAAAATTACATAGGAAGATGTCTTATGAGTGACACTTAACTTGATCGCACAACATTTACGCAACCTAAAGCAATATAGTACTTCTATCTATTTTCGTACATCTTCAATCGCATTATCTTTTCCCTGACGTGCCTAATGTTAAAGTTGTATTTTGTATTATTGCAGCATTAACCCACACTGTAGCAAACTCTGATACTTATTTTTCATCTTGTTTATGAAAGTAGGGGGATTGTGATCATTGAATACAGCAACCAGGGAAAGACCTAAACTAATACACAATTCAAAATATTGAAAAATCAATATCAAAACCAAACATTCCTTCTGAACTGTAGATTTATTTTTCTGGTACGTGGTTAGTTCATTTTTATCCGATGCATCACTTTCATCAACATACATTTTAAATAATTGACTGAAATTTTGTGATGAACGATCTGGCTCAGATTTAAGACGGGTCTTTAATTTGTAAAAGATTCCTGACATTATGTCAAAAGGAATAGATTGTCTGACTTGGTCTTAGGTACGGGACAAATAATCGTCTCCAATTATTCTGCTAAATGGTTCATCAAATACAGGAATTGGTTGAAGATGAGCCTAAGGTATCTTCTGATTGGGTTTTCCTATCATTTGACAAGTGTGACAATATCTACAGCATTTACAAACATCACGTTAGTTTCAGTTAATAAAGCTTAGCATACAAAGTCAAAGTACCTGATAACAAAGGACTCTGAGAAGTTCATGTGTTCTTTAATATTTTAATAGGAATAGGCTTGGCAGAATCACCAAAAAGTGATATTAAATCTTCTGACATGAATGGTTAATAAGTCTCCAAAATAGAATCAGACTGGGGTTTGTTTGAACAAGGAAATGTATCGCTTTCAAGACAAGACCCTGACATTGACCTCTTTGAAATAAGAACAAAGGAAACATCGCTGTCTTTATGCATTGGCTTGGTTTTTAATCTGTAGTGTTAAAAATAACACTCTATTTCTTCTTGCAGTAAGTGCATACACTTTCGTCTTGTAATAAATGCACGTAGGAAGAGATATGGATTTCTAATCAGTCGTATTAGAAGTTTGATTCGTAAGATGTGTGCCAGGTTGAGATTGGGAAGTAATCACATGAGGCTCAGATGACCATTTGCCAAAGAAAGTTGCTGAAACCAAGACTTATTGACAAATGAAACTTTCCGAGTCAGGAATAATCTTCAGCTCTACAAGCTGCAGTTTCCAAAGTTTCCACCGTTTGCTCATCACGGTAGGTCTTGACATCACTCTGGACGCAGTTTTTGAATTCTTCAATTGATATAAGCTGACGGAGGTTATAGTAATCGTGATCAACATACTTGACTGAACACCACCTATCAAATAATTGTTCTTTTCCCTTGCAAATTCGACATTGGCCTCTCCAGTTTCTTTCTTGCAATTCCAAAACCTTTGTCTATATCCTTAGATACCAGCTTATAACCCTTCAAGATAAATTCCATAATTACATAATAATCAGCAATTTGTTGTACCGACAGTGAAGTGAAGATTCACGAGCTTTACCAATCAACCGACTTTTTAATAATGCAGTCCAATACATTCTTTGTCATTTCAATCTTGCAGCAGTTTTCTTAAAGTCAACAAAATATGTTTCAATTTTTGTGAAAAGGGGGTTATAACCTAATATTTCTGGTAACAACAGAAACTGATTTTGTATGTAAAGGTGTGATAGGTTTCCCTCTGTCGGTTCTAGTTCTTTTAATCTATATTGCATTTCCCTTTCTATTCTCTGCATCTGCATTTCCATCTACTCTTCTCTCTGTCTCAATCGGCATATACCTCTCCTTTCCCGCTTACTGATTCTGTATTTATATGATTTATTTTTCTAAAGCTAACACTTTCTTAATTCCAATTCCATCTGTTCTTTTAAGCTGTACTTCCTTTAACTATCTATCAAAACCAGGTGTAAACTTGTCAACGAAACCAAGACACTACTATCTAAATTTTCGCAATAAATTCTGTATCAAAATGTTCTTTAGCTAATGCTTTGTTAAAGACGCTCTTGCTTCAGAAAAATCATGATGGCTAACAAGGTGAAGCAACGTGTCCTTTTTCACATACTTTAACACACTGTTGGTTGGATCTGAAGTACAGTTCTCGAGATTTGATGGCATTGAGACAGCTTGCTGTTTGACTAAAGATTTATCACTTGTGTGAAATCAAGTTCTTTTCCAGCGACAATGAAAATTCCGAAAGAAAGTCAATTTAAATTCTAAAGGCACATTTTTTTTATTATCTCTGAAATCTCTTAAAGAAATTCGAATCCAGGACGAGCACCTCCCCCATGTTACAATTCTAGGTCTTAAAATATGTAATAATGATAATGAAACCAACAATTTAAGTAAATTTAGCAAGAATTATTTCCCTCCAATGCAAACTGAAAATTCAGACGAATCTTAAAATAACTTTCAAATAATCCTAAATGTCTCATAACAAACCAAAACATATATAATGATCCGTATAAATTCCAATAGTCTTGGATTTCCAATATAACACAATGGTGCACTCCGGTTTGTCTTTGAATGAATCCACACAAATCAAAATTAATGTATTAATTCAAAACCTTAATGAGCACTTTAGTAATTCAAATGAATATTTTCAATACATAAATCATCTCGGATTATATCTCATTTCAGCAACACAACAGTAAACTCTGATCATGAATGGATTCCCACAAACTGATTCCAAACATGAACAAATAATTTATGAAATCCTTATTATAATCATTTTTGCTTGACCTATGTCATTACAGAATCTGTAGTAATCCAGCAGTGAAACCTAATCTAACTGTGAAGAAGCTTGGCCTTGAACTCAAATGCTATGAAAACACTGTTTACAACTTCCATCAATGGACGAAAGTTAAAGGCACAATATACATTAAGAAGATGTTAAATGGGAAAGAAGCGGGATCATACATGTTGGCAATGTGGATAAAATAATGTAGCATGAACACAGAATGAATACCATATTTGATGTTGCAAATATATAAATGATTTGCAGCTAAATTTAGAAGACAATATATAGATCTTGTAAACTTTACAAACTATAGTTTACAATAATTTAACAAATACAGAGACAATATATATTGGCAACACAGTTTGATTGTAATGAACAGATGTTGACTTGGCATATGAAATAACCATAACAGAGTCAACCCTTGGGAATGATTAAAAGGACATAAATCTGAATTAGTTTGTTCATTCGTAAGAGTTAAACAGAGTTGCAAAATGTTGACAATAAAAGGACCATATTGTATATGTTGGCTTCTTGGTTACACCTTAAGTGTGATCCGAATGTTGCAATTGTCTTTAATGACTGATAAATAACAGTACCTAAGAAATCTTAACTACCATTCCGAAAGTACAGATGCCTACACAAATATGAATCAATTGGGGCAACAGATGGAAGTAGAGAAAATAATGAATTTCTATCTGACAATCTATTTAAACACTGCATAAAGAGGCAAACACAGTATAAAGAGCAAAACACTGCACAAAGAGGAACATATCTTTCTATTTCTACCTTATGCTTTTGTTTGTATCATTTGATTGTGCTAAAGAGGATCGCTGCGTAAAAAGTTCTTGCAATTTATCTCGCTTGAAGAATAATGAAAATATAGTTATTTTGTACAGCTTCAATCATAGCAGTTTATGGAGGTTGAACGCCAACGAGAAAAATATTCTAACTTCTTAAGGTTCTTTTATTATTGATTTAGACTTTTCTATTGATGTTCATTATATTTTTCATGAAATAACTTGTTTGTTTTTAATGCACAAATGTCAACCACGCTTGAAGAGACAGGCACACGTACGAGTCTCCTTGATGATTATTTTAATTTTATTTCCTTGAACGGTTGGAAATTTTAGAGTATACAGTTTGGAGAAATATCGATGTCAGACACACAGTGCATGTATAGAACATTTGTGGCTCTCACCTATCTGCCTGTCTGTATGTCTGTATGTCAGTCTACTTCCATCTGGTGAATGGGTATGTATATTCTCGAATGAATGTGTGTTCGCATACGTATATTGCATAAACATACTTCTGGTTAAAAACGAGCATAAAATGATGCTAAGTTAGAAAGAGTGACTGATATATAAAGACGACAAACCTGAATATTTGTGAGTCTCCATTTATTATCGACTTGTAGAGTATGTTCTTACAAGCAGTCTCTTTTTTAAATCATAGTTTGCAATTTTAAATCCGGTCACGTGGATCAATGTTGTTTTAAAAAGCAAACCAAAGTACTATGACGGAATCTGTGAAATAATTGGGTCTTTGAAGCTTACATATTTGATGCAAGGAAAGTTAAACAGAATTAAACTAATTTTAAGAAGGCTGTTCTAGATGAATTTGCTGGTGGCAATCAGAAATGTTGTCTACAGACCCCAGCAAACTTGAGAGTTATTACGTGTCAGCAGAAGAAAAGCAAAATCATGCTGAAAGTTATTGCATGTACCGTCCGATACTTGATGTTTCAAAAGTCAAAATAAAAAAAAATAAAAATTAATTAATCTGAATATTGTTCGATATTTACACCCAACTATGAATAAATATTCCGTCTATATTAATTACACTAATTTATCGTTATGATAGATAATATAATCATTGTTTTGTTAAGTTCCTCTGATTACATTAATATACTGTGTTTCATTTCATTTATTTTTTTCAGAAACCTTTCTGGTTTAAAATATTCAGCATTACAAATCAGCTGACGTATCGAATTTGTGTTATAATTCTCTTATCGAACTTGTGTTATAACTTTCTTAATTCGTTTTATAAACGAACTATTAGCCTTGCGAAAGCAAATGAGAAAAAGAATATATCAACATATGAAAAATGCAAATTGTTGAGATTGTTTTCGTTAAAGTTATGTTATATAACCAAAGATGTGCAATGCATTTTTAAAATCGGAGAGCAGAGTGAAATGTTCCTACCAATGTATCTGAAATTATGGATAATGAATCAATATTATCAGGTATGGACAGTGTATTTAATTATTTGATATCGTTTAAGTATCTAAGGTAAATATTATTTAATTATCTGATATAATGTAAGTATGGATACTGAATCTATTCTTCTGATTTACTGTCTATAATTAGTATCCTAGTATGAACAAAAGATGTTTGACATATAATTGATTCATTGGTTTAATCATAATGATCTGTAGTACAGCTAAGTTAACTTCCTTTGTTGACTATGTTTCGCTAACCACGTGTAGAATGGTGAACTATCAGGAACTGGGTCTAATCAGTAAATAATAGGTCTATGTTGATGTTGAGCAAGTATGTGTGCTATATGGGGTTTCACAACTTTGGAATGCACGGAGAAAGTCGGAAAAGTAATGTCTGTAGGAAGTACATACGTATATGATTGCAATGTGCTCGCATAGTTGCAGAACAGTAGAAAATTGTGAATAATCACTACAAGATATTTACTCACTTTGAGATAATGAAGTCCCAGAAATTATTTATATAAAGATCCTTAGTTACAGGTACATTTATTACTAATATGTACAGTTATTAATACTTTCGTTGAACACTGCATCAGCATTCCATATTGCAATTCATTAAAGAGTACAGGAGATAAAGAGAATTATAAGTGAAGTGATACTACAAGTGGTAACTACTAGTCGTTAACTTGGATGGGTGGTGGATGGGATGTGGAGTTGGGATCCGAATGAAGTCTTTAGCTGATCCAAATAGATTTTAGGGCATATCACAAACAACTATTTTTGATGTTTAAACAATAGACATCTTTATTCTTTATATCAATAGAGTATGTGTTGGCATCCGTTAGTCTCGAGAGACGATGGAACTGCGCTCATGAGAGATATTGCGATTTGTGGTTCTACAGCGTCTGCTGTGGCTATATAGTCCAACAGGGAAGTGGTTGCTGCACGTGCTGCACTTGAAGGTTGTGTCTGGTGTTGGTTGGAGCTGCTTCTTATTCCCCTGCGATCGTTTTTCATCAGCTAGCAAGCGTAGCTTGTCCTCGCCGGCTTTCAGACCAGTGATCAGAGCATGTCGCCAGCTTGATCTGTTTTGAGCAAGATCTTCCCATGTATTGACATCGATGTCGCGGTTGCAGACATCCTTGAAGCGGAGATGTGACCGTCCGATTGACCTTTTACCAGAGGCGAGTTTCGAATAAAATATGTCTTTGGGGATCCGTCCGTCATCACTCCGACGTACATGACCCAGCGATCTGATGCGACGTTAGCGGAGGAATGTGACCATGATGGGAATCCTGACACGCTCGAGCATCTCATTGTTTGTTACTCAATCGCTCCAGGTGATCCCGAGTATGCGTCGGAGGTATCGCATGTGAAAGGCGCTCAGTATTTTCTCTTGTGAGGCGAACAGAGTCCAGGTTTCACTGGCGTACATAAGAGTGCTTAGCACGCAGACACTTTACACGGTGATCTTAGTGTTCAGGGTCAGCATGCTGTTGTTTCACACTCTCTGCGACAACCTGGAGAGAATTGTTGATGCCTTGTTGATCCGCTTGCTGAGCTCAGCCTCGAGCGAGAAGTTGTTGGTGATGGAAGAGCCGAGGTAAATGAACTGACTGACCACCTAGTAGTTGCTGATGATGCTTGGGGTCCGCGTGCTGAACCATCACGTTTGTTTTTTTTAGGATTATGATCAACCCGAACTCATCTCTTGCTGCAAAGCGTTGCATCAGCCGCTGAAGCTCAGCTTCTGTGTGGGTGGCTAGAGCAGCATCGACTGCGAAGAGCATGTCCCTGATGGTGACTTCATGCACTTTGCTCTTTGCTCTTTCCCTTCAGTCGTGCCAGGTTGAACAGTCTGTCGTCTGATCGCGTGTGCAGGTAAATCCCTTCTGAGGACGTCCCAAAGGCGTGCTTGAACAGGACTGCGAAGAAGGTGCCGAAGAAAATGGGGGCAAGGACGCAGCCCCGTTTAACTCCACTGCGGATGTCAAAGGGGTCGGATGTTGAACCATCGTACTGCACTGTGACTTTCATATCATCGTGGAAGGACTGGATCATGCTTAGCAGCTTTGGAGGGCATCCAGGTTTCGCCAGGAATGTGAAGAGTCCACCTCTGCTGACCAGATCGAACGCCTTGGTGAGGTCCATAATGGCCAGGAAGATGGTTCTGTGTTGTTCTCTGCATTAGTCCTGCAGTTGCCTGACGGAGTAGATCATGTCGATTGTGGACTTCTCTGCACAGAACCCACACTGCGACACTGGATACGCTCTGTCAGCAAGTGTCTGCAGTCTGTTCAGGATGACGCGTGCTAAAACTTTACCCACGACGCTGAGAAATGATATGCCCCTGTAGTTGTTGCAGTTGCTTCTGTTGCGCTTGTTTTTGTACAGGGTTATGATGTTGGCGTCGCTCATGTCCTGAGGTACTGCACCCTCATCACATCACTGGCAGAGGAGATCGTGCAGGTGTGTGAACAGCACGCTACATCCCCACTTCTGCTGAGATCCCATCCTTCCCTGGGGCTTTACCTAAGGACAGTTTCTATAAATCCTTCTTTATTTCGGCTAAAGTGGGTATCTCGTCTAGTTCGGCCATGAGAGGAAGGTTTTGAATGGCGTTAAGGGCAGCATTGGTCACGTGGTTCTCACTGGAGTACAGTTCAAAGTAGTATTCCACCCAACGCTCCATCTGCTTGCCCTTGTTGTGGATGCTATCGCCTGTGGCAGACTTCAGTGGTGCTGTCGCTTTCTTTGTGGGACCATTTGATTTCTTTATGCCATCGTACATGGCTCTGATGTTTCCGATATCTGCCGATGACCGGATGCTCTGACAGGGCTGAATCCAGTATTCATTGGCACACTACCGTGCTAATCTCTGCACGTTGCTTCTGGTAGACCTGTATGCCTGTAGTGTCTTCTGGCAGGGGGGATCGCTTGTATTGCAGGTGAGCACAGCGACGCTCTTCTATGGCTGGCATGAGTGTGGCGAATTTCGCCTCAAACCAGTCATTGTTTTTTGATTACTTCTTACCAAAGATCCGTGTGGCTGTACTGTACACAGTCTCTCTGATGTGATCACATCTTTCTTTAGCACTGCCGTTGGGTGTCCTGAGTCAAACGTCATGGAAAGGGCATAGGTGAATTCCTCAGCCTTGTCTGGATATGATGCTTTGCTCACATCAATGCGTGGTTTACCCTCTTACCTAGAGCGGTGGATCTTCTTCGGCTGAAGCTTCATTTTTTAGCACACCAGTGAGTGGTCAGTGTCGCAGTCAGCGCTGTGGAAGGTACGGGTAAGAAGCACACCCTTCATGACTGACCGTCTTGTAATGATCAAGTCCAACTGGTGCCAGTGTTTAGACCAGGGATGCCTCCAAGAAACTTTGTGTTGTGGCTTTGTCTGAAAGAATGAATTGGTGATGCTGAGGTCGTGGTACGAGCACATCTCTAGAAGGCGCTGCATATTCTCATTCATCTTCCCAACGCCAAACCTGCCAAGACAGGAGGGCCAAGAGTCATGGTCGGCACCCACCATAGTACTGAAGTCGTTTGTGGTGTGGAGGCGGAGAGATAGCAGTTTTCCATTTCCTTGTTGGCGGGGTTCTGTCATCCCCATCAGAGTGTTCCTGACGGCGAATCCAACACTAATCTATCTGGCTTCGTAGGCGCTCTTTCTTTGCCAGAATAACGTGTAGCTCTTTTCTCTCAGGGACCCGAAATCTGGTAGTCGTGTCTAATGTAGTGAGGCGATGTCGACCTGGAGTCATGCAAGTTCGTCGTTGAAGTCTTTCGAACATCGCTGATTGTATGGAGATCATCTGAAAGCCCAGACACCATGGTCCAGACATTCCAGGTACCTATCTTGAGGATTGGAGGTTTCCTTATTGGTTTTCTTTTGTTATTTTTTGGTGCAGTAGTTGCAGTCCGCTTGTCAGGTACTCATGTACCTTAAGCATTACGCACCCAGCAAGGCTGGCGAACTGTGGCGAGACGGCACCTTTTTTTCTTTTGGGGGGGGGGGGGCTGCGCAGTTTGAGGCGGGTGGTAGCTGTCCAGTGAAACCTGTTGGTCTCTCTTACCGTCAGAAGCAACCTCTGGCGTCTGGCTCTACGCCAATCGAGCGGTGACTTATAACCGGTAAACTGCTGCTTTCCGTGTTGTGTCTACGCTGCGGAGCGAAGCTGGAGTGTCCTCTCCAGGGCGCAAGCAAGGGCAGGGTGATATGGAGAATCAACTGTTGCCCATGCAGCTGTTCCCCCCGCTCCACGCAGCTGATGGATCCAAGGGAAAGGACAAGCCAATACGTCATGGCACCAGCTGCGTCGCAGGAGTTGCCGAGATAACACTAAAATCAATGCCAACTCGCCTTAGGGACTCCGTCTCCATATTTTCTGTTGGGGTTAACTTCCTTAGCCTTTCCCATGAGAGGGTATAGTCGCAAGGCAGTGAAGGTTTGAAATCGAAGTTTACCTTCTCCTAGGTGGGCGACCACCCAAGGTTAACATGCCCCATTTTGCCCGAAGCATTTGGTTTTGAGGCGCAGAAATTCGCCTGTTATCCCTTCTCCAATCAGTTTAAACAGGTACCGCCACTCCTGAAGGCCAGGATATGTATTTGGTTGTCAGAGGCACTATCAGACGCAGGCCATTGGGAGATTTCCAAGAGAAGTGGTTGCTTATCTCCCAGATCCTCCCCCGGCGATGACAACCCTCGATATGCAATCGATAAAGACAAATGAATGTTTTGGAAAAAGTATTAACAAAAATTACAATATATTGAGTTCAGGTTTAATAGAAGGTCGTTCGACAAAAATTGATGGAGAGTAGAGGGAGAAAAGGACAAACCATTTTTGTAACTTGGAAGAAAATCATTATATTAACAAATTAAATAACATAGGGTAAAGCTAAGTCGTTGCAAATAATCACTAATCAATTTAAAATTTCGAATGAGGTATAAAATCTCTGTGATATGTTACTCCGTAGACAAAATAAGTGAAATAAAACTAGATGACATGCTTGGAAGATTGGAGGTTCCTACATTAACTCATGCTGAAGAAAAGAAAAATACAGAACGAATTAAGTGCTTTGGAAGTTTCAAAATTCATAAAAAGCATGAGTAACGGTAAGCATCCAGGAAGTAGCGGATTCACTTTTGAATTCTTTAATTTATTAGCAGGATTTATGACAGGTTTTGATAAATTGAACAAATCATGAATTTAAACAAGAAATGTTAGAGGATTATGCGGACAAGGGATCTTTATTAATTGGAAACCGTTGGAAAAAGACAAATTTTGTTGGCCTTGCTTACTCTGTTGAACTTTTTGTTTTTTTACCTGAGTTACAAAACCTTTCTCGATCACCTTCCCCCTTTTTATGTTCAGTGTCAAAACACCCTTCAAGCTAGTTTTTGGAGAATAAAGAGTAAGATAAATAAATTTATATTTAATGCTATGTCGATAATTCTATTTTTGATATTGTAGTAATAAAAGAACCGAATTCCATCTTTATATTTGTCATTATCTGTTTGTGCAAATAATTATGAAGCAATTGTATCGTACTTCAACAAACATTGTTTCATTTTGTAGTCTCGGATACGACTTTCTATCATTTCGGAGGTTTTTGTGAGTGTTGTACTTGCTTTAAAGTCACGTGGAAAAGCAAATGAATAAGGTTTACAATGCCTTGCTGGAATAAAAAAATCTAATGATATAATGACCCTTTGCAATACACCGTAAACTGGATTGCTTCAGTACCAATATTATGACGAGTGTTTTGGACATGATTATAATGTTCTCAATTTATCATTCACAAATGCATTTATGGCCACACATAATGAGGTAACTACAGATCTGTGTATCTCATAACAATTGCATAGTCATTACGTTTTAAACGTTTCGCTCTTCCATATAAATTGTGCAGTCTTTTACAGGCACGGAATTAAAATTACGTACTGCAGCGTTATTAAAATCCACATTTAAATTTGTATTAAACGGAAGCTAAAACCAGCACAGTGCAATCCAAACGCCTGGACCTAGCTTTCAAACACGTTTCATGTTTAAAGCTCCAAAATAAAGCACAATTTAGCTTTACAAGAGATACGTGCTATCAACATTCACACTAACACCCATCCGAACATTAACAAAAAACGTGTCTTTGTCTGTTCATAAGAAGGCTGACACAAGCTATTCAGCTTGTGTTTTTTTTTCTTCAAGTTTTAAGTTATTTTCGGGGTGAATAGATGCACAGGTACTTTGGGTAGATACATTGGGATCAGTAGATACATAGTGATTTAGAATATCATTCAAGTTATTTAAAATTCAGAATCAAAAATTCTTTCCATTTCATCTTTCGTTCAAATACTCCTTATAATTCGCATTGTTTTACTGAACATGACTATTAGTTATATTTCCTCTAAGCATTAGTCATGCAACTGCCATTCTTCTCTGTGGACACCACTCGAATTATCTGGCTTAACTTCATTAAATTTAAGATTAATACATTTTGCACCACAAACAGCTGTTAATATACATCCTGACATAGTTATATTTGCGATTAAACACTATTTTATTATAGATAGTACGTACGACTTTTCACTGTAAGCAGCGTCAGCTCTGGCCTGGTGTTTCCTAAAGTGAACGTGTTTTTTAAAGCAACCTTTAGTCAGTAAGTAACAGTTTTTTTGTGTATTTTTGTAATCCACTTAAACAAACTTAATATTAACGCTTTGGATCTTAAAATGATTTATTTATAGCTTCCATAGTGTTTAATTTTTTCCTAGGGGTGGGATTTTATGAAGATCATAACTTGCCATGATCCAACGGAATGTTCAAAATATACATATTCCACTAGAAACACATTAAAACGCCAACCTATTTTCTGTTTCATTTTGTGTAAACTGTGTCCAAATTATAGGTTTAAAGTATGTGTAGTTCTTGTACCTTTCCAGGTTTTCACCCTTAGAAGCTTTCTCTAGAAGCATCGTTAATGTCATTTCCCTTCCTTTCCACTCTTTAACTCCAACATTATTTGTAAAGAATATGTCTCTATACTAATATGTATTTGTTATGAACGGTTGTATATTTATATATGCGTGCATATCAACAATATGTGCTTACAATGGATCATCCAGGTGACAAATATGAACCTATTTGCCCGAACATATTTTTCTCATTTAATTGTTAAATATGTAGGTAGATGGTTTTTTAAGTACTTTTTTACTCTGCATAATTGGTTCTTAAAATCGAAAAATTCCGCTGAGAGAGAAGACACGGCATTTTAGGATAGTAGTATGTATGCTTTTAAAATTGGTCTTTGGCTAGCATTGGAAAAGATACATCAACATTCAGATACAACATTTGCCTAACACATTTCTTGTGGGCATCGTTATTAAAAAGACAAAAGGACATACGTTTAAAACATAGTAGTATTGTCACCAATTTGCAATGTTTCTACAGGTTTATAAAACATGCACATGATTCAGGTTATGTCAAATCTGTCCATTACCATATCTGGATCTGAAAGAGCTGCTTCATGTAGAGTCACCTAATGATGTATTAAATCTTTCTGTAAAAAAGAATATGTCTCGGTGTTTTTACGAATCTGTGTACATTGACCCATTAAAGTCCATGAGATCATCAAGTTAAACTCGTCTTTTTACATTGACCCATTAAAGTCCATGAGATCTTCAAGTTAAGCTTGTCTTTTTACATTGGCCCATTAAAGTCCATGAGATCTTCAAGTTAAACTTGTCTTTCTACACTGACCCATTAAAGTCCATGAGATCTTCAAGTTAAACTTGTCTTTCGACATTGACCCATTAAAGTCCATGAGATCTTCAAGTTAAACTTGTCTTTTTACATTGACCATTAAAGGCCATGAGATCTTCAAGTTAAACTTGTCATTGTACATTGAACCATTAAAGTCCATGAGATCCTCAAGTTAAACCTGTCTTTTTACATTGACCCACTAAAGTCCACGATATCTTCAACTTAAACTTGTCTTTTTACATTGACCCATTAAAGTCCATGAGATCTTCAAGCTAAACTTGTCTTTTTACATTGACCCACTAAAGTCCACGAGATCTTCAATTAAACTTGTCTTTTTACATTGACCCATTAAAGGCCATGAGATCTTCAAGTCAAACTTGCCTTTTTACATTGACCCATTAAAGTACAAGAAGTCTACAAGTTCAACTGTTAATTTACCCATATACAAATTTGTGTGTTTAATCCACATCAAATACTTAATGTATTCCTTCCTCGTGCTGCACTGCGCTAGTTTAACCTGCTTCTTATCTTATTTATCCTATTTATACACAACAACAGCAATAATAGCGTGGGACTGGACCAGTCAATTTCGAGGTCATTGAGGTTTATAAACCAAGATTCAAGAAATATCGGAATAGGAGGTACAAACTGTTGAAATAAATGAATACTCAGATGCTACTAAACGAAACACAAAATGGAGCATTGACATTTTCAATATTAAAGTTTTTATTTAATTTATTTATTTTTGTGCTTATTTTAAGTCGAATGGGTGTTGGTGCCATGGTGTGATTAACAGCACTTTCACAAAAATAAAAACAAAACTTTATGAGATCATTATTCAAGAATTGAATAAAGATTTTAAATTGTAAAACTACAAGAAGAAGATAATCAGATTAGTTGCATGAAATATCTTTGATGGATAGATCTTGAACGTATATAATAACATAGTGCATACTTTGTTGACATGACAATGTTATGACGATATTTCCACCAATGCGAATCCACATCACTGAAAAATTTATATACCAATCAATAAAGTAATTCCTTTACTAAGTTAGATTATTTTGGATGTCTAGTCATTAATTTCAATGAAAAAGAAATTGCAAAATATTTTGCGTTGCTATTCTTCTTCTCAAGAAATAATTTTTCTGTATAAATTTGAAAGACTTCAAATGTTGAAGGAAATAATTACAAATGTCACCATATTACATACATAAATCCCAACCATAACTATTCAATATATGTACAAATTGCAGGAAATGTTGTCTCTGTGGTATTTCAAAATGATTTTGCAAAGCATAAGAACTGTATTGCTATGAATATTTTTCTATTTACTTACAGCTTGGTGCATTCCAATTATTGGACATAAACTTGGCTTCAACATAATCAGGTCAGACATACTGAGTGGCCCCTTAAAAAGGTTCTACGCTGGGGCCCAACCCAGTTTTTTTATCATTCAGGGTCACATAAACGCCAGCTAAACAGGCGCAAGAATATCACCAGAATTCCTTGACAAATGTTCGTGCAGCCATAAACAGATACTTGAAGCACTGTATCCCTCAGGGGTGTAAAATTGAGGGTACAAAAAAAAAACCTTGGTGTCAAAATTGGGGGTCAAATAAAAAATGTGGAGGCCAAAAATGTACTGACAAATTTTCATATGACTCGTACTTTTTTAGCTTGAAATATGATATTGAAATTTGCACAACATACTCTCTCTCTTTCTCTAAACATGCAAATACACCAACATGCACAATTAACAAAAAAATGCATTGTCCATTCAAAGAATAATTGTATTAGTTCATTTTTCTTTTAAAGTCGTACTTTTAACAGTCTACTCAAGCAATATTATAGCCCAACACATTACATATAAGCCAATACAAGAAGCCAAATAAATCTTTTTAACCAAATGGGAGTTAATTTACTGCCTTTCATAAAATGTGTACTATCATAGGTTTCATTGTACTTCGTCCTAGAACACATTTATCCAGATATCAAGGAGGAGAATGATTCATCTTCTTTCTAATAAGTTACACTTGAACTTTAAGATCTTTCTTTTACTGCAGCAAAAGTTAAAAACCAACACAATGTGCAATGACCCGCTGATTTTGTAATCCAAATAACGCATTTGTCGCAGCAAGTTTACTGATTTCTTTGTTGTGTTATAATGTCGTAGGTTATAATGTGTTCTCCATATATCGTATGGCGAACGAGGGCAGATTTTTAAACATTCTAAAATCCTGTCACGAAAGCATTATTCACTTTTGCAGTCTTTGCAATCACGCGATTAGAAGTCACACCGGTGATCATAATGAATGTGCCGTATTCCAGTCAAGGGAATTATTTTCTCCATTTTTCATTAAAGTTAGATCCACAGTTACTCTTTTGTGTTCTACTTCTTTCACTTTCTGCGCTAATGCTTTTTAGTGCATGACTTTTTAATCTGGAGATCACTTCTAGAGCAACAAGCCTTGAGGTTAAACAACTAGATGACAGCTTGCTGAGTTCGATGTAAATCGCGAGAAGCTCGCGAGATTAGGGGAAGCTACTCCATCATAGCATTGCCTAT
The DNA here is from genome assembly GCA_028554795.2 of Sinohyriopsis cumingii. NCBI lineage: Eukaryota > Metazoa > Mollusca > Bivalvia > Unionida > Unionidae > Sinohyriopsis > Sinohyriopsis cumingii. Next base: position 621,842 of record JAPYKE020000149.1, on the reverse strand, counting down.
GCTGGTCTGGTTCATTGTTTTATATGTTCCCTGCGTTGCAATTTGCTATACGAATAGAGGAGTGCAAGGCAGGGAGCAAACAAGCGGTGAACTAGTCAATGCCTATACTTGAAGTATATACGATGCCATCCATCGTCCAATGCGCTGGGTATTAAACAAATCCTGATCATATTATTAAAATCCTTTGCGTTAACAAAAAAAAAAAAGAAAACAAAAAACACGGCAACGAAATGTATGCGTCAATTTTCTCCAGCGTGCGTCCCCGACGCACAAATGTGCGTAAAGGGAAACACTGACTTGAAGGACATTATTAAAGACAAAGAGTTAAAAAATTCTAATTCAATGCTAAATCAAAACTAAAATTGAATTTAAAATCAGGTGTTTCAAGGCAAACCCCGTACTACCAAGCAATTTCACTGGAAGAATAAGGAAAAATCAATGCGTATCTTAACAAAAATTGACAATGTTGCCTTTCGATTCAGAATATGGTATCTGCTGGCTATTCATTTTGTGACCAGATGAATGGTATTTCACCATCAACTGGGGCCAAGAGTGGCCGAGTAATCTAAAGCGCTTTCCGTTACGGATCATTGCCATCTCACCTCTGTCTGCGTGGGTTCGAGTCTAGGATTCGGCCAATGTGGGTATGTGAGAAAGCTTGCCAGTAACTTCTCGTGGGTCGATGGTTCTTTCCGGTGTTTTCCCGAATTCTTCCTCCACCATTAATACTGGCCGCCATACATAGCCTATCATGTGCTGAAAAATGGCGTTAAACCCCACAACAACAACAACAACAGTCACCATCAACTGACCCCCAACTTCCTTAAAGTTTGAAAATGATGAATCTGGCATGGAGTACATTACTTTAAATCATGAAGCAGTTGATGAGCAGCTTGAAGAAACATCAGACAAAATAATGTATGCAACTGGCACAAACACTTTTCCAGTGAAATCAGTGAAAATATTTCCTTCCGAATTGTGACAAGCCTCAAAGGTCTTATTTATAAAATGCAGTAAAGAATCACTAAGATCTCCCGAATTTACTGACAAATGGTATACTTGTGAACCGGTCAACCCAAAGCATTCTCCTCATTCATGCCAGATATCTGTAAGAATGCAGGAGTCAATGATATACTGGTCATTCACTCCATGCAGCAGCAATTCAGGCTATGAGTGATGCTGGGTTTGCAAACAGAAATATTTTGTTTATGAAAGACCACAATGTGAGTAGGCTCTTAAAGATTACAGTCGAAGACCTAGCACTGAATAAAACAAATCATTAGTTCACTTTTGGAAAATATGGCTAATGATGGCCAAACCCTAAAACCAACCCCCCTTTCACTTCAAACCAAAGTCAGCAACCATTGATAAACTCTCCAATCCAAAGTTCAAACACTCTAATCGCACAGTCCTTCCAGTGCTCCAACACTAAACTATGCAAACAGACAAAACATATAGCCGGTTTTGCGAGTAACTCTACCTTTAACAACTGCCCATTCAATTTGACATTGGAATCAGATCACTGAAGGAGTCTTGTTAAGTATTAACGGTGTTGAAAATGATATAAAATGATATTCCTGTAAAAATAATTATTTAATTATTACCTTTATTTTGGTATGGAATAATATCAGAAATGTGTTGAAACCACGGGTAGACACTGCGTGACATGTAAAGTAAGAAGTTTTTGAATAAACTTAACTGTGGCAGTTGTCAATCTGTTCTTGTGATTATATGCAGGTTATGTACAGGTTATGTATTATGGGTCGATGTGAAGCAGCGAATGAAAGGAAAGTAGTCGCTACTTAAATTCGAATGCATTGTCTATTTAATACATTGACTATAGCAAGGACGAAACTGGAATTATAAGGATTAAATGATCATGGTTGGGTATTTATCGATATGTAAATTTTACCTAATCACTCACAAATGTAACATAAAATCCTTCAGACATTATTTACTTTGTGAGTGATTAGGCAAAATTTTAACATCAATAAATACCCAACCATGATCATTCAATTCTATATTATCATCATTTAATAATCTGTAAATATGCAGTTCTTCTGAATCACGGCAGTATATTTTATCTCAGAGCAACGCAGTAGCAGTTTCATTCTCTTTAATGCTAACGTTCAGCACAACTGGCTTTGTGTCCACCTTTATCCCGTCCCTTTGTAAACTAGTGAGACTTAAAATGAATTTGAGCTTATTAGTTGTCGGATTGGCAACATTTTCAGATAGCCATATTGTGTTTTAGATAAGTATTATTCACATTAATGACCAACTAATGATAAAAGAATACTTTAGTGAAAACCCCATGTTGATATAAGACTAAATTCAAAACAGCGACAATAATTGTTTAGGACTGCTGCTGAACAGAACCATTTTCCTTCAGGGCCAGCTAAACATATTCTGATAACAACGTTATTTCGACATGATGTTTTGTTCAGGATGATATAGCAATAACAACATTTTCAAGAAGGCTGCCGTGGCAGTTATACTGGATGTCCGAACAGAACCATTTCACTTAGAATCAACTAGAAATCAGAAAAAGTCTTTTTGTGAAAACTCCATGTTGATATGAACATGCATTGAGGACGAGTAGAGATGACAATATTTGCAATGTGTCACCTGTGGCGAACACGCTAGATGTGTTAGGGGCGCCATTTTCGTTTAGGGCCATCAAGACCTTGTTTATAAAGTTGCACGGCATTCCTTCAAGTAGTTGAGGAGAGGAAGCGCTAAAATCTTGTGCTAACGGACGTCGGAAATGAGGTCATCCCCAAACGATCTTCTCGCAAGAACGCTTTCATCAATTACGCATTTTTGTTTACTCGAGTTGTTGTTCTAAACAATTACTTTTTTCTAGAATTGTCACATGTATACATCTACTTTTCCAGCTTGATTTTCATACGCACACTTTATTATTCCCAGTGACTCTTGATTACTCCATTCGCTTTCCTCAGCCCACCATTTCACACTTGCTCGAGTTCTCCCACTCGCTTAAATTTACCCTTTCTCAATCTTTGATTAGTCAAACAACCTCCCAGTTACTCCGATTCTCTTCGTCTGCTTCCTCTCAGTTACTTTAATTCGTCGTTTTCTGCTTCCTCTCACTTAGTCAAATTTGTCTTCGTCTGCTTCCTCTCGGTTACTATGGGTGGCAGGGGACAGTTTCGTAAATTGGTTACGGTCAGTATTATTAACGTAATGGCTGTGGTGTGACTTGATCAGCTATTATTGTTGAATAATGAAAGATATGGATATAGTTGTTAATTAGGTGTTCAGGCTTGTGTTGGTCTTGAAATTGGTGTGAGGCATGTACACCTCCCATAGTTACTTTAAAGTATGTAGACAGTGAAATGCCAGTAGTCGGCTAGGAAGAAGACTTGCCAAAAATAGCAGCAAATACGTGGGCTCAGAGCAGGTAGACTATATCAAAAACGGCTTGGATGGCAACTATTTTGCATTTCATCAACCTGTTTAGTACACAATGGTTTTCAGAATTATCCGCTAGGAAAAGGGCTTGTGTCTGCACTGTGAAAGTGATCTTAGGACGTGATAAATGCAGGTATGAATTTGGAATAGGGTGTATACACTTAAGTTGCTATGAACTGCCATTGACTTCCTTGGTCAAGTGAATAATATTCTTTATGCTCTCTTTTAATATATTCACAAATATTGACCTTTTGGATATCACTTGTGTATTTTACTATTTTATATTTTTTATAATAGGCAGGTGAATGCGGCACTCATAGCTAGCTTTCCATTATGTGTATTTTCTTTGAGTTTCGCCCGTTCTAACTCCTTTACACCAACGTGATCTCAACTTTTTCAGCTCGCCATCGATCACTCGCATCGACAACTGCTTCTTTTTGTCAGGTACATTTTACCTTAGTCTTGAATGATTGGCCTATCGTACTTTTCCAAGACGATATCTTTGCCATTTCTAGGATCTTGATGACATTACCAAATAAGCAGCCGTAGTGCGATTTAATGTTGTTCAAATACGGACATAGCAATATACTATCGAATGTGTTATTTTAGTTAAATGATGAAATTACCAACGACTACTTACGTATGTGAGTCTGTGTCTGTGTGTAAGAGAGAGAGAGAGAGAGAGAGAGAGAGAGAGAGAGAGAGAGAGAGAGAAAGAAAGACAGAAAGAAAGAAAGAAAGAAGTGAGAAAGAAAGAAAGAAAGATGATGGACGGACGGACGGGCAGACATACAGACAGACCGACAGATAGATAGATAGATAGATAGATAGATGGGGAGAGAGAATATTACCATTATATGAGCTGAGGTTACCATCTCTTCCAAACATCTTTGTAATTTCAAGTTCTTGTATCCAGTATGCTTCAGTTTCGCTTGCATTCAAGAATCTATGACTACGTACGATCTGTTGGCTTGCCAAAGTCATGTTTATCTTGTTACAGGCATCTAAGCTATCCAACCATCTGTACGACTCATTCGTTATTGTAAATGAGCTGAACCCTGAAACCGGAGATTATTCTGATTTTATCCAAAATTCAACAAACAATAAAATTAAAAAAAAAAAATAAAATCAAGGCAAATATTTTTTAATTAGAAAACATTTAAATTCCTCCGTCACGATTGTGTTACATGTCCAAATAAGCATGAGCTCAAGGAAGCGAGTTATTCCGAAATTAGGAAAAGAAGGGGACGAAGAGAACAGAAAGGACATAAGTAGGCCATATAAAGGTGTTGATGAACCTGTTTTCGAAAAGTTATTTACACGACTGAACTGGCCCACCGTGGTTCCTGGAGATTGTTGGCAGTCCCCGTGTCGGGGTGGGTGCAGTGTATTATTTTCTTCACTTACATAACGGGGGTTAAGGGAAGGGGACGGAATAAAATCATTTTGTCAATTATTTATCAGCAATGTACCTCCGTCTTTCGTATGCATGTCCATACAAAATGCAATTTCGTTGTCTTGCTAAAAGTAGATTAGTATCTAATTAAGTGTTCAAGATATAGATACGCAAGCGATTAATCCCATTTTGTTTTGTAAATTATTGATCACTTATATAACTGTGCCTAATGTTTGTGAGGTGGTATGCGAATACACAGAACTGAATTGTTTGGAGACGAGAGAAAATAGTTATGCAGACAGAGGGGTATGCAGTTCAACGGTATAAAACACTATGTGGGAAATCAAGCAAGCAAGCTGTCAAGTAATTGATAAAGCAGACAGGAAATAATATTCCAGAAGGTTAAACATCGATAAAGGAAGAAACCCTAGTCTGTACGTAGGTTGACTAGTTGATGTACGTGGTAGTAGGTTATCTGAATAGGATAAATCAGTAAAAAGAAATGTTAACTTCAATACCCTTATTTGCAAAATAATTATATTTTGAGTTGAGGTGATATTGAGCTTTCTGAAAATAAGAAAGAAAACTACTTTGACAATAAAATGGCATTTATCTTTTTTGTCAATACTCCACGTTAACTTAACGAGGAGGTATACGAATCTTCTGAGACACAAGTGCACCCAGCCCCACCCCGATCGTCTTTATAACATCCCAGGAAAAGCCGTGACACAGTGGAAACGTGCTTGTCTCGCCACCTAACATGTGTGGGTTCGATTTCGACCATCAGACCAGTCTACGTCCGCTGCCGTGGCATGTTCTTGGACAAGGGACTTTAATCCAAATCATCTATGTCAATTAATGTACAGTAAAACATCTAACCAAACTTTTAAAATATCAAATGACTAAATATCATTTTTTTGATCAACAGTATCTGCTGGTCTTTCTGAAACAACTAGGGAAAGAAAGAAACGTGAAATATAGAGGTATAGAAGTAGATCTCTGATCAAGTGGAGGTTCATTTTTTAAATTTTTGAATAGCACTCAGAGAGAGAGAGAGAGAGAGAGAGAGAGAGAGAGAGTGTGGGTCTCGATAAAATATTATCAATTTCAGTGGATTCATGTGTATGTCAAAATGTATGGAACATAAAATTACACGTATAACGACGGATCATGACATAATACTAAGAATAGGAATCATACTGTTAAAGTAACGTAATTTCTTACAGTCGTTAAAACTCTTGACAGTAAACTGTTCTTATGAAACGTGGGAGCTAGTCTTCGACAATTACTTTGTTTTTCTATATGCCTTAGTTACATCCATAGACATAGTTCACATTTTTATCACCATGTGCACTTATTTTTATTGATCGGAGTCTTACGTAGTAAAATATAAATTGGTTATTGTAGGTGGGTATGAGAATATGACAAAACGATGTGAACAACTGAACGATAATGTGTCTTTTGTGCAGAACAATGGGAAAAATAGACAGACACGCAAATATACAGTAATTAATTACGGTTAGAGTAAACGAAAGTCATCAAGTGGAAAACGATCATTGTCTTAAGATCACTTTTAGCACATTATTGCCCTTATCAGGATATTGACGATAAGTGCCATTATCAAGGATACAACAAACCAGCCATATTCGGTTTGTCCTGGCGGGTGCAGAAGCAGCAACCATTGGATTACGCAAAGAAACATTTGCTTGTCTGTTTGCTATTTTATAGTATTCCATAATTGTTTTAAAATACGGTAATCAAGTGATTCAAATTTATTTGTGTACGCTTTCATACTCTGTATATCTATCTATCTATCTATCTATCTATCTATCTATCTGTGTGTGTGTGTGTGTGTGTGTGAGAGAGAGAGAGAGAGAGAGAGAGAGAGAGAGAATGTTTGTTACTTGAGAAAGAGGATGTACAACGGATATTTTAGAGAGAACTGTCTACTTATTAAGAACTTGTGATTGATAACATTTGCAGATTGCACTCGCTCAAGGAAGTGCATCAGTTTCTAAGTTTCCTAATTTACGAGCGCATGTTATGAATCACCTATTTGCGTAAATATGCTAACGTTTCAAACGTGTGATTATAAGGTCAAAAGGAAAATATATAGTCCCCCCCCTTCACAACTGTCTAAGCTATAGAATAATCTCTTTTCTCCATCATGCTACAACCCCCTCTAACCCCCCCCCCCCCCAAACACACGACATCGTTAAGTACACAAGTGCTTCGAGTACAAGGAATAGTTCGATTGTTGAACAGTCATAAAATATATGCTGTTCGTGTGCTAAGAACACGCGACACTCAGGGAAATGCAAAAATTAAACTCAGCGACAAGGATGTACTCGAAAGAGTGTTAACTAAACGTACCATGCAGAGTGATGTGCTTTTCCGTCATTGTATTGGCAGTTTGCGTACAGTGCGTTGTATTGGCTATTTGCGTACAATGCTTGCTGGATACAAAGCCACATTGTTTGCAAAAGAGGAAGAATCTACGTAATATAAATGTGGTACTCTCTAACTTCAAAAACACAAAATTGCGATCATAAAAATTATATTTATGCTGTTACATATTTATCTTTGTTAATTGTTATTGGTAATACAAATTAGTAAAACGGGTGGGTGGGTATAGTAAGTCAGATATCACGTATTGTACGTACTGAGTTTAAAGTTCTGTAATATTAACTTGAAAAAAAACCCAATATACATTTAAATGTTCAGGTGCAATCTGTTTTGCAGAAAATATATTTATACTGAGCTAATATATACAATATGATATTGCATTTTGCGTGCAATAAATGTGGTACTCTCTAACTTCAAAAACACAAAATTGCGATCATAAAAATTATATTTATGCTGTTACATATTTATCTTTGTTAATTGTTATTGGTAATACAAATTAGTAAAACGGGTGGGTGGGTATAGTAAGTCAGATATCACGTATTGTACGTACTGAGTTTAAAGTTCTGTAATATTAACTTGAAAAAAAACCCAATATACATTTAAATGTTCAGGTGCAATCTGTTTTGCAGAAAATATATTTATACTGAGCTAATATATACAATATGATATTGCATTTTGCGTGCAATATATCATGGTATTGAGATAGTATTGAGCTTTTATATTGTTGTTATCTTGTTGTATGAAGACTAATCATAATGCAAGGAGCCTTTAACATCGGACCTTGCGTGAAACGCACGTGGCAAACATCACGATGCCAACCAATGGGAACTGTCATATCGGTTTTCTTCCAGTCAACCCGGTCCCTTGATTGACAGTAATATTACACACATACCTGATGGATATCAAACTTTCCATACTGAAAGCACAGTTATGATCGGTTCCTATAATAGCAAAGATAATTGCAAAACATTCCTGAGCTATATACTACAAAAATGACTTATTTGCTTCCTTACATTGTACGTTTGTTTATTACATCTTTTACAGCATGTACTTCTGTAATTATCAATCCGCAAAAGTTTATATCGCCGGGTATCATCAGTTTTTTTTTTTTTTTTTTTTTTTTTTGTACCTAACAAATGATAATGAAAAATACTTGCCATTAGCTACTTATTCTAAATGCATATTATATGCATGCATAAATGGGATGTATATTGAAATCGACTGCAGCTATGAAAACGATTCTACCTGTGATATTCTGTTATGGTGAAAACATTTGAAGAATAATTTCGTTGTACATTCTGTCGGGGTCAGCGTGACACGTAATCATTAAGATTGATATATTGGCTAGGCTCACAATAGCCTGACAGCTTGTAACAATTAACCGTTCGTGTCTGGAAGCGTGAGAGATTTGATTAGGACTCGCTCGGTTAACGGTTAGAGATATATCTAGAGTAGTGTTAACACAAGGTCAATTGCGGCAAATGACAAAAGTTGAGACAAATAAGGAAATGTAAGAAAGTTGTGGGCCATTTTTAAAACAGGAGTCATAAAATGATATTTTTCAGAATAGCTGTTAATGAAGGAGAACTAGAGAGGATTATTCTGACTTCGATGGGAGTCATAATAGATTTGGAAATTAAAAGAACCACGCTTACTGGTTAAGCTTCAAGGGATGTCTTCCCAGACGGAAATCAGGCTTCTAAAAAAATTGCCCTCGCCAAATGAATCAGTCTAAAGTTCTGAGGCAAGTCAGAATTTAGCTCTGGAAAATATAAGTATTTCTCGTAATATTGTCTAAGAACTCGTGTTGAAAAACGAGGAACAACAAAGGACTTGATATGAAGGCGCGAGTCTCAAATAAATCACATGACTAGTCTTAGTTGCATACATTATTTCTAAATTGATTTGTTTGTAATTATTGGTTTGTTCATTTCGAATTTATACATCAATTTTCCGTGAGTTCGGAAGTTAATTGCTGGCATACATTTGTCTCATACCTTATATGACACGTGTATTATACAAATGAGTTCGGATTAAGTTGTTTTGTAAGCCATGTACATTATCTATCATAAAACTGAGAACATATGGAAAATGAACATATAGGATAAAAGCTAACGTTGTTTAAAGTGGTTGACCTAAAATAAAGTTAGGTTGTTACATTGTTAGAGTTGACCCCAATATGCGGCACTGGGTTTATGTGGGAAATCTTATGTTAAAAATTATCCACAGGTTTAATAAGTAGGAGTCACCCTGGGTTTAACGCCATTTTTTCAGCTTCAGATAGGCTATATAGGAGCCAGTATAAGTGGTGAAGGAAGAATCCGGGAAAACTTCGGGAAGAACCACTTACAAACGGGATGCTACCGGCAAGCTTTCTCGTGTACCCACGTTGGCCGATCCTGAGATTCGAACCAAAGCAGAGGTGAGAAAGCAGTCATCCGTAAGGCTGAGCGCTTTAGACCACACGACCACTCGGGGCACCTTCTGGGTATGTACCGGGAATCCTATGTTAAATTGATTAGTTATATACCGTTTCCGGGTCGAAAACTTAATGGGTATATACAGGAAATGCGATACTAATTTTTCTTCCTTGATTAGAATCCAACACCCCAACCATTCAGTGGTTGTTGTCGTTGTTGTAGGTTTTAACGCCATTTTCAGCACAAGATAGGCTATACATGGCAGCCAATATGACTGGTGGAGGAAGAACCCTGGCAAATCCCGGGAAGAACCACCGATCCACGAGAAGCTACTCGTAGGTTTTCTCACGTGCCCACATTATCCGAGCCTGAGGCTCGACCCCACGCAGACAGAGGTGAGATGGCTTTGATCCGAAACGGTGAGCGCACCACTGAGTGGCAATGGCGGGAGTGTTAACAAACGCACTATACCTCACACAAACGTTTTATACTATCACATAAACACAGAAGATAGGAATGTTTATAGCCTACAAACCGTAATTTACTTTAATAATCGTGACCTTCCACTCATCTAGAAAAGTGTAATTTTTAAAAATATTAATAAAATGAATATTAGTAAAATATAAAATAGTAATAAAATGATTAATTAAAACATTTTTATATCCTTACTCTCTTATATTTATGTTCTTTTGAAACAACACAAATGTGTTTATAGACGCACTATAGCTACATACCACGATACTATCATAACAAATATAGGGGTAAGGGGTTTGAATGTTTAACTGTGGAGATAGGCTTCGCTTTACATAAAGATACACGAAAGTAAACTATCGTCAATAAGTTTGAGCAGTACCCTCTTCTTATAGCTTTAGGTGGCCCTGAAAGGGGTCGTTGGAGTTGGTAACCAAAGATGAGGGTTATCACGTACCAAAGCTCTTCACTTTCAACCCCAGTGGTATAACCATTAGGGAAGAAGAGTGGTGGCAGAAACCAACCGGTTCCTTTTCAGGCACCCAGATCTCAAGAAAAGGGAGATATTACTCAACATCATTACCAATGTATGTACGTGTGTATGTCTGTCTGTGTTTACAACTTAAACTTAAAACCCAATACCCTTACCTTTTGTGTATGATAATATGTTTGTACATGGTATTGTACCTATAAACACTCCTACCCTTGCCTCAGTGTGTGATTGTATATTATATTTGTGTCAGAGTGTGCATCTATAAACCCTTCAACCCTTTTCATTGGATCGTGTGTGTGTGTGTGTGTGTGTGTGTGTGTGTGTTGTATTTCAAAAGCTGTGCTAGGTAGTAGGGGTGTGTTTTGGAAACAAACAAAATTGCTACCATTATATTTCTCTTATATAACCATACCATTCTCAACAAGGAAACAACCTATGACTACACATTTTAACACAGGATTTCTAGTACGTACACAGAGTACATCCGCACATTTAAATCCTACAGACGATTTTAAGACTGGAGTTCTAGTAAGTACAATGATTGCCCCCCCCCCCCCTTTTTAAACCTACGGCACAATGTCAATTTCACAATGTACCCAGTGTGTCGAATATTACTACTAACACATCTCTGACGCTTATGTTGTATTTACTGTTTCTGATCACAACATTTTTCGCACTGGTTGGCATCCAGAAACACTAAATACACACATTGGGCGCGTGTCTGCATGGAACACTCAGAACTAATTGTAATATTAGGTTAAGCACCATTTTTCAGCACTTGATAGGACAGTACATTTTGTAGAGGAAGAACTCAGAGATCATCCTGAAAATAACTTACAACCCACGAGAAGCTACTGGCAAGATTTTTCTCATACCCACTTTTGTCGAGCCATGACTCGAACATGTATGGACCAGACATAAGATTTGGGTGATCTGTAAAGGCGAGCGCCTTAAACAACTCGGCCACATGAGGCCCAAAATCAATTCCGAAGACGCATAAGGTAAGATGAGCGCGGGCAGTCATCGGTGTCCCGAAGATATCGTCGATGTTGGTCACTGTCTTCGAAAGCGTTTAGCCTTCCTCTCATTATCTTGACTAGTTGTACTCACTGCAACTTCATAATTACAATTATTGTACGAAAACAGTGGCCTATAGCATGTCTGAATTTTTCACGGGACTAAATACTATACGAATAATTGAAACATGTTTTAGTACAAATACAGACCGAGATGACTTCGAAAATGATCTGCATTTATTGTGTACCATCGATGTGTCTTCTTATAAGAGATACCCAACATCTGATCACTCTCAGTAGAAAAGCTGACACGGCATACCAATCTAAGGTAATAGTAGACAGCATATAATCTGTTACCTGAACCTATATTAATTAATATTTCATTTTACCACATACTGCTCTCGTCACATTAACATGCATTAAATTCAAAATGGCTGCCTCAGCGACACTAGCGAAGTTCTCATAAAAAAGGTCAATGATCCGCAAGCTGAAAAATAGCGCTTCAGTAGTGGCAGCAGTCACTGTATGCAGAAATGCTACTGCTACAATTCCTTACAAGAAAACGCGAGATTACTCAAAATTTTCCATCAAACCGTAATTTGATTTTTAAAAGCTGACCCATCACTTATCTGCAAAGTCTAACTTGAAAAAATTAATACAGTGATTACGAGTTGTTTTTTTTTTACACTTTTTTTCGTGAAACGCTGTGCTTGCTAATATTTATAAATTATTCCTTATATTTTTTGATACTTTGTACATTGTAATGTATTATGAAAAATAGGGAGTGAATTTAGTGTCCAAATTTAGTCAGCCTTTTCCCAAACAATTGAACAATACTCATATACGTTAACGTTTTGCAATATATTTCTTTACGGGTTTAGTCATCTCTTTTAAAGCTTACAACTAACAATACCACAATATTAAAGCTTAATTAAATTATACAGAACTTTTTTTTCTAAATGTTCGGTGTATCTTGTGATCTTTGCAGTTGGTTTATTAAAGTGGTGATAGGCATTTTGAATAACAATACATTTTGGGTATTTCGCAGCGAACGAACGGTATAATGTCTCATTGAGAAATCTTTCCTTTGTAATATTTTATTATTCTCCAGCAAGCTAATTTATTCCCTAAAGTAGTACACAAACTTTATTGTGTATTGAAACATTAAAAAGCATTGTCAATTTAAAACAATACTGAGTTGCATACGTTTGCATTCCTTATACAATGTACATGTTAAGAACACGTTAGTCTTATGTAATAATTCTTGAAAGTAAGTTTAGATACAGTGTGCAGAGAAACGACATACATGTTTATAACGGAATATAACGGAGTAACAAGCTCTTTTAGCCGTGTTTGAACTAGTTGACACAAACATTGTGCATATGAATGTCTCGACCACGTGACTACATATGGTAATTCTTATTGACAGATGAATATAGGAGGATATTAATTTAAAAACGATCACTTTATGCTAACTTTTAAGACATTGGCAGAGAGCGGAACATTGTTAGGCTTTTTTCGTTACCTTCAAACTGCATTCGCCCCAGAAACAAATACAGGAATCTTACACTACGATCACGGTATAATCTATTGCATGTCCATAATAAGGAGCAGTGAAAACTGCATAGTACAGCTGCACACCAGTGTCAGGAAAGAAAGAAAAATGGCGCCAGGAAGTAGGGATAGCAGAAGAATTCAACTCAGTATGCAGAGGTCATATCCAGTTTATTCTTTGTCATGCACGCATATGTTAATGTTAATAAAAAAACAACAGCTAAACGTGTGGCCGGCACATGCAATTGAAAAGTCCATTCGATAGCGATTCGAGGGTTTGCAAAGCCAATGATAGGGCACCTGCCCCCAGTGTTCCAGTTTCACTACCATAAGATTATTGCCCGACCTAATATATGTTCTACCTACTAGTGAGTGAGAGCCAATGCAAGAGCTTCTGGGTGTTTTACAGAATTCTCGCTGGGTGTTCCCTCACAAAGATCCCTCGTCTACTTGTAACGTTACAGTAATTTACTTAAACATTACAATTTCTGTGTGAAAATTTTGTTCCTGGTTTATAACTTTAAGTAGGCAAAAGTGGAATCGGTTTCATGAATAGTCACACGTCATGCAGAAAATAATAACGAAGCTGTGTTATAAAGCAGCCTTCATAATGCCCTATTAGGTCTCACTGGATAGTTTCGTATTTTGACACCTAATTTTTAAGATAGAATGCATGAACCTAATTATCACAAGCCTAGCATTTATAAATTCACACATAAGCTAAATCTGTAATGTGGTTTAGATTTACTTTGAGTTAGGCTTGGAAATGGGTTGGCTTGTTGATGATTGCCTGTCACAGTTAGATGAGCATTGGAGATCAAATGCGTAACTTGGGCTGCAAATGAGCAGCCGACTTGCTTACGTATTTACGTGTGTCTGCTACAGAGGTAAATATCTAAAAATCTAGATGGTTGAGGGGTGATGAAAAGTATGCTAATTTTTAAAGTACTAGTGAACTTTATTCATGTATAAGGCACATACTGATTCTTTTAGCTGCCTTATCACAGAAAATTATTACAAATAGCTTTTTTACCTGTCAAAAATGAATGTGAAATTTAAGATTTGGTGGCAGTGTTTGTTCAGTATTAAAACCACCAGTTGCATCAGGAATTAATCTGATTGATGCAGTCAAAATCTCACATGTATGCTTTCTACAAAAATCATTACTTTGTTTTTATTTGTGTCTTCAGTGTGCAATTATTCTGCTTTTTCTGCAATAGGTCATTGTTTGATGAAAAATCACCAGAAAAACTGTCCAGTGAGACCTTAATCTTTTTTTTTTCGTTGTTGCTACTTGATTCGTTTGCTCCAGTAATAACTATTGCACATGCTTAGTTTCTTTGCACTAGGTCATATATTATCAAAAGCACTCATACATTACACGACTGGTATTATGTGTCGACGGATCAAACCAAAATATACATAAAAGCGTGGAGATATGTTTAAGGGCATACTTCCTAAGTTGAGAAATACGTATAGAACTTAGAGAAGTGTCTGCAGGAAATAAATCATACAGAGCTCAAGTTATTTAAAACAGTTTCGTTATGTGGCAAAGAACTCCATCGCTTTTGTCATGTAGTAGTACCGCCTTTGGGACTAATGGTTGATTATCATATATAATATACAAAACAAGTATCATTAACTTGTTTCTTTTGCTCTAACGGTCTCGTTTATGCAAATATCTACTTCGAACATATCGTGCAAATTCTGTAAAGTCATTCTATTTTTGTTTTGTTCGTGTCTCGTTGGTATAACCGTCCTTATTAGTTTTATACTACTGAGAAAGTAAAAAGTTGTACACACTTTGGACCGCTCCGGTGGCCTAGTATTTAGAGAGTCCGCCTCGGATGCGGGATGTCGTGGGTTCGAACCCTGGCCGAGTGATACCAAAGACTTATAACAATGGTACTAACAGCTGTCTCGCTTGGCGATCAGCATTAAGAAATTAGTGTTAGGACTGGACGGCTTGGTGTCAGGATAATGTGATTGGGTGGGACATCGCGATACATGTTTGCGGCATGATGCCCCAGTGCTACACATCACTATAAACTGAAACACTGCAGAGATCTTAGTGATATGAATAAAAAAAAATGGTTATAGCTACGTTAAAAATCCAGATCACACACACTGTACACGCTTGGGCTGCTTTCACATATTTAACACTTTCGTTAGTGTTTCTTTCGTACATGTCTTCTCTTGACCATCGCGATCTGTATGACCCAGATACATTTTAGGAAGAGTCGTCTTTCCATGACCAACATAGTTTGATTCCCGTGTGCATGATTTTGTCCTAACCATAAACTCTTGAAAATGACAGATTTAGTTGCAAGATATTTTATTTATGTATTTATTTAACTATGGACTGATATTTAGAGTTCATTGAATTCATATTTAATGGTAGAGTGTCTCTATGGCACGGTGTTACACGATGGAGACTGCCCTGGATGATCGAAATATAAATACATTGTCTGACCGTAAGAAGACGGGTCTTAACTGTGCCTCTATCTATCTATCTATCTATCTATCTATCTATCACTTTAAGCACTTTCATTGTGACGTCACTCGTTTGATATCATCTAAAAACATTTTAACTCGTAAGCTTGATACATATTATAATTTATATTATACACAGTTTTCGCAGCCATATAATATCGGTTGTGGTGCGCGATACAATTGATCTTCCTTAACAGAGTTTGCACAACTAGTGACTTAGTAAGCCTTTTCCAGGACTCGAATCTTGTAGGTCGTTTTAGATTTCCCCATCTCTGTCAATATACATGCGGAGTATTAGCAGAGCGATACTGTAGGCCTCACGCTACTAATTCAGATTTCATATTAAAACGACGCAAACACCATGCTATTCAACCGTGCTCATGCTCAAATCTATATTCATCAGTATAGATGCATCCCGGATGACAGATTCTGAGCAGAGACAAGGAAACGAGCCGCGGAATTTTCTGGATCTACGTGTGTCAATTCTGCAGCAAAAAGTAATTTCTTATGGCAGGGGCCAGTTTCGTAAATTGGCCCCTGGCAAATTTCTTAACTCAAGGCTATGGTGTGACTATTTCCGCTATTATTGTTTACTATTTAAAGACATGGATATATCTATGAACTAGGTGTTTCGTGCTTGTGTTGTTCTTGAAATTGATTTCAGGCATGTACACCTTCCATAGCTACTCTGCAGTATGTTGATAGTGAAACACCAATAGTCGGCTAGGAAGAAGAGCTAGCCTCACATAACAATAAACACATAGGTTTGGGGCAAGAAGAATATCTAAAAAACGGCTTGGATGACAACTATTTTCAATTGCGTCAGCCTGTTTAGTACACACTGTTTTGCAGAACTGTCATCTAGGAAAAGGGCTTGTGTTTGCACTGTGAGCATAACATGGTGTCAAAAATGACCTTCGGTCAGGAAAATTGTCGGTAGAAATTTGGGATTGGGGTGCATAAACTTCGTCTGTTATGAACTGCCATTGACTTCTCTGGTCGAGTGGATAATATTCTTATGCTTTGTTTTAATATAGGTATCTAAAAATATGGACCTCTTTGACCTCACTTGTGTATTTGATTTTTTATGATTTTTTATACTAGGTCGCTGATTGCGGCATTAAATTTGTACATAAAAACAGGCCCCTGCCCCCTTAAAGTATCGAGTCTTCCATACTCAAGTCTGTTAAAGGATTTAAAGTTCAACATTAAAACAAAGTCTCTATTTATTCATGTAAAAATAATAGGATAAACTCTCAAAAAATTATTATTTTAATACTAAATTCTAACTTTCATTATCAACCATTCTTGCTCAGTCAATCCCATATATATTCTACTTTATCGTCACCCATTTCCAGACTGGTTCCCATTTTTCAATAAAGTTGATACCTTGAGTCCTATATCCACCTCTGATTTACTTGACAGAGATAGAATAGCAGTTAATGCATAAGAGAATAATGTACATACTTCTGCTTGTCAAAGATTACATAAGTGAATATTAAATTATATTGCAAGCTCATGTTCACAATATAGCAATGGTACATTTCAGACAACGTTTAAGTAAATGGACATTTTATAAGAAACTGTAAAACAAATATTAAAATAAATGTCTAATCAAGAGTCGCCTTTTTACTATCACGATTTATCTATCTTCATTTTAAGATTGAAATATATTACCAGCCTTGTCGAAGTATGAGTACAAGTAGAACGTCAAGTTTGAAAACTATCTCTCAATTTGCTTGATTTGTTTACTGTGTAAAACCGGCTTGGTGTATAATTTTAAAAGTTCTACTGAGTGCGGCCACCAATTAAAATAGAATAAAGGAACAGGAAAACAAGAGCAAAGAAATAATACCAAGAAAAGGAAACGATTAGCAAACCGCCAAGTCGTGAACAAATTAATTGAACAGAACAAAGGAACTATCAAACAAAGGAACGATAGGAACACGTAACAGAAAACAAAGGAGAGACTTCTAGCGGAGGAGCAGACTGGGTTAGGACAAAAACAAAAGATAAGTTATCATTCAATGCTATACGCAATTTAAGTAGAAGAATGCAAACTAGGTCCAAACAAATGGCTCTATTCAATCCAAACACGCAAACACACAAACCACCAAACAACCCTATCAATAAATCAGTAAAAATATTGGATGTATCACAACTCCAAACAGCACCAATAAAGCATGCAAAACAAGCAAGATTAACGCAAGTAGTACCAACCACAGGAAACTCGAATTCAACCAACATCACAATGGGACCCCAAATTCTGGTCTCAAACACAGACCAAACAAACCACAAACCAGCAGACATAATTAACACACCCTCACCCCACCAACAGAAACTACTAGAAATACAAAACTACACTCCAGGGAACAATTGCCAATACTATCGCCAATCCTCTTCAAGGAAGCGGAAAAACCAAACACAAATGAAGATATAGACACCACTATTCCAAACCTAACAAATGAATTTGACAGTAACCTACATACCTTAAACTCCCCACAATTAGACCACATAACCATAACCAGCACCCCAAAATTCACCAAAAATGAAATAACCAATTCTAGAAACATGCAAACAAACCAACAACAGCAAATCAAGCAAACAACAATAAATCAAAACATTAGGAAAGAAACTATACACTCAAGCCAAACTCCTGGACCATCTGGGATAATAACAGCAAGGGAACCACCAACCTATGGGAACAAATCCAATTAATTAGACACTACAAAACTACCCAGCAGCATCACTAATATGGCAACCCAAAGACCCCAAACAACCCAAAACACATGCCTAGGTAATGGCAAGGGCCCGATAAAACCCCAAAACAACCAAATAAACCCACAAGTAAGGTTAACTCAAAACAGGAAATAAAAAACAACATAACCCCCAAAACAAAATTTACAATTATCATTCCATCGAACACACCATATACATAAGCAGCAGGTGCAACAGAATTACTAGTCTAAGTACCAATATTATTATGGCCAAAATTCACACTGGACAATTCAAACTGATAAGACCAAAGCGAAACTACCTGATTGTCCAATGCAACACAATTCAACAGGTGGAAAAATTCATCCAAATTGAAACTATAGACCCAATAAAGATCAAAGTAGAGGGACACCATAGCACTCAGAGGAAAACACGAGTCACTTCGAACTCTAAACACAGTGAAACCACAACTAATCTGGCTGAACCCACTAAACCCACTATCTTTAAAAAAGTAATAGCACTAAACGGATACAACAAGGACATAAGCAATGAACTCCTACTTCATAAACTCACAGCAAATGGAACACAGACCACCAAAGTATATTGTCTTAAAAATCACAAGGGACAAGGAACAAACAAAGCAGTTATAGAGGCTACCGAGCCAATACCCTCAATAATAAAACTAGGACAGTCAGGAGTGTGCCATAAGCTGGAAAACTACATAAATAGGCCAAGATTTTGCACCAAATGCCTGCACTGGGGACACTATGCCCTCAGACGTAGCTTCAAACCAAGATGTAAGTACTGCGGAGGTCAATACAAAGGAAAATGCCACACAATTAAACAAAAATGTGCTAACTGTAAAGAAAACCATTATCCTAGATCGGCAGAATGCAGATTTGCAATAAAAGAGAAACAAATAGTGGACTTAATGAACAAAAAACACCTCACCTACCATTCTGCCAAAAACATTATTTGTAAAAACAACCCCAACACACCAAAATCTACCTCTGAAACAATCAATGAGCACCAAAACTCTCCACGCAGAATCAGAAGGGAAAACATTGCACTACAAAACATACCATCGAATCAGGAAACAAAAGAACTAAAAACTACAACCCACATTGTAACAAACCATGACCACCCTGATAACACTCCAGATACAAACAAAACTGTCACCCCAAACATCCCCAAACCTAACCCGCCCCCCAAGACAGAATTAATACAGGAAGTAATGAACCTAACAACAGGAACCCTAATGCAAGATCTCAGGAGCATAATGAGAACCCTCAAAACCATTTTCACAAGACTAGACCACAAGACTAACAGATAAAGACAACGTCAAAAACCGAATAGTACAAAAAAATAATAAAATCACCATCTGGCAATGGAACTGCAGAGGAATCTTTAAAAACCTATCAGAACTGCAGAACAAACTGAATAATACGGCCGTAAAACCAGACGTAATCTGCCTACAGGAAACCCTCATAACACAAGAACACAAACGCCTGCCCAAACTACAAGGCTATACCCAGGGAATCTTTAAAAACAGACCCATGGGGCAGAAAGGGGGTGGACTAGCAAATTTTTTAATAGATACACTAATCTACTATGAAGTAATAGAAGTACCCCCTAACCTAAACATCAATAATAGCATCGAAATAATGTCAGTAATGATAAATATAGGAACCACAAACATTCAAATAATAAATGCATACGACCCAGGGAGTACCTTCTGCCCTACCAACCTAATCTCACTAAAGGCAATCACTAATAACAACGACAACAGTCTAATGATCTGTGGCGACTTCAACGCACACAGTGAATTATGGGGAGGTAAAAAGAAAGATCAAAGAGGAAAAATGGTTGAAAAATGGATAATTGAGAACAATCTGGTCATCTTAAATGACGGGTCGAACATTAGATTAAACCCTGAGGATGGCACTCTCTCAGCCATTAACCTAACCATCACTACCCCAAAATTGGCTCAAATCACAAATTGGTGGGTGGATCAGGAAGATACGTTAGGAAATGACCATTTTCCCCATCACAATCAATATTCAAACAAAAACTCAACACATTCCAAACGAAACCCCACCTAAATGGAGGTACCAACAGGCAGACTGGGACCAATTCCAATTATTACTAGCTAGAGTAAATCCAGATAACTTAGAAAGCCCAAGTATTGACATGTATTATGATAACATAACAGACACAATTATAGAAGCAGCTAACCGATGCATACCAAAGACAACTAATATCCAAAATAAAAACCCTGTACCATGGTGGACTAAACAGTGCACTAAAGCAGATAAAGACAAAAAATAGGGCCTTAAATAAATATAAACGCACCAAAAATTCTATCTACTTCCAGAAATATAAAGATAAAGAAAAAGCACTAAAACAAACTATAAAAACTGCTAAAATTAATCTATGGCAAACCTTTTGCTCTAAACTGAGTCTAAAATCAAACTCAAAACAAATATGGGACAATATTAAAGCCATAAAAGGGAAAGCAACTACCTCAGCCCCAAAAATTAAAAATGCCATAACAAATAAAGATAAGGAAGACCTCCTAGCGAAGCATTTTTCGAACATGTGTAGCAACAATAATCACACCAGAAACTTTCAAGAACACAAAAACTAATGGAGGGAACACAACCTCAAATGTTTCAAGACCAAGGAACAAAAGAATCTCACCTAAATAGCTACATCACAGTACATGAAAGGAAGATAGCCCTACGATCCAAAAACGAAACATCCCCTGGTAAGGATCAGTTAGGTTACATTATCTACAAAAAACTACCTATCAATATAACAATAGCCATAATCAAACTCTTTAATAGGATATGGGATAAAGGCCAACTACCCACCAAATGGAAACAGGCCATAGTAATACCAATCCCCAAGCTAGGCAAAGATCCAAACAACATAAATTCGCACCGACCCATCTCCCTTACAAACAATATTTGCAAAATAATGGAGACAATAATCGCAAATAGGTTAAAACACAACCTAGAAACCAATAACATACTCTCCATAAATCAATGTGGCTTTCGGAACAAACGGTCCACCACTGACCAACTTCTCAGATTGGAAACAGACATCAAACTCGCTTTTAACGCACATAGAAAAACCGATCTCATCCTCATAGAGGTTTTTTCAGACCTAGAAAAAGCGTTCGACCTAGTATGGACCAATGGACTAATGGCCTAATTAAACCAATTTGGAATAACTGGACGCTTGTTCAATTGGATTGGCGATTTCCTCACAGGCCGGAAAATTACCACAAGAATAGGTAACACCCATTCGGAAGAATTTTCACTTGAAAATGGAACACCGCAAGGCAGTGTAATAAGTCCCTTACTATTTAACCTAATGGTAAACGACCTTGACCTCAATGCAGCCTCCGCGAAAATAAACTTGCCACAATTTGCAGATGATAGTGGCATATGGAGGAATGGAAATCCTGCCAATAACACAGTAGTTAAAGAAATCCAGCAGAGCCTAAACAACATAGGGAGATGGGCGGACAAATGGGGTTTCAAAATATCTCATGAAAAAACTGTGGCAATCATATTCACCCCCAAACGAAATAACAACCTAGTCTATCCAAACTTCTATATACAATATCAATTAATCAAATATGTAACATTAGTAAAATTCCTAGGAATGTTCTTTGACAACCACCTCACATGGAAACAGCACATTGAACAACTCACCCAGAATTGTAACAAAGATCTCAATTTACTCAGGAACATCACAGGGACTGACTGGGGATCCAACCAGGAAACCCTCCTCACGATATATAAAAGCCTAATTAGATCAAAACTGGATTACGGTTGCCAAGCATATAACTCGGCTAAGCAGCCTGTACTACAAAAACTTGACACTATCCAGAGAAAAGTCTTACTATTATGCACAGGAACACTCCCCTCAACATCATTAGAAGAACTACAAACACTAACAGGAGAACTACCCTTAAAATTACGTAGGCAAGAACTGCTCCTCCGATACTCCATTCGATTAGATACCCACCCAGACAACCATCCCACCAAAATAGCTATAAATAAGTGTAAATTTGTCTTCAAACCCAAAATCATACCTATCACACCAAGTGGCAAAGTAATCCTTGAACTAAGAGAAAAGATACCATTACTAAACAAACAGGTAACAAACAATACAGACCAGAACAAATCACCATGGTTACAAAAACCACCAAGGATTAACATTGAAGCTACCAAATTAGGCAATAAAGAAGGACAAGAAAACTTACTAAAACCTGTACTGGTAAACGAAATCAACCAAAAATACCCGGACTATGTTAAAATATATACCGATGGATCAAAAACAAACAACCCACCAAGAACAGCAGCAGCAATAGTCATCCCTGAATTCAAAATACAAACGGGATCCAGATTATCTGACTATTGCTCCATTTACACCACTGAATTCTGGGCTATACTTGAATCACTACAATGGATCAAAGACAACCAAATACCTAAAGCATTCATTATAAGCGATTCCCTAAGCGTTATCAAATCGATCCAAAATCACAATACACACTCTAGGGAACAATTCCTCGACAGAGCATGCCAATTAATCGACGATATCACCACAGCACATCAATTAGTCGAGCTCATGTGGATACCGTCGCACATTGGAATCTCTGTCAACGAAACAGCAGACAAAGTTGCAAAAACCAAACTAGGAGATCAAAACTCTATCAAGCTTAACTATAGCTCTACAGAAGCAATAAGCTTCGCACAAACATATATAGACCAAACATGGCAAAATTTTTGGAACTCCTCCACAAAAGGTAAAAAGCACCATGAAACCCCAAAAAACGTAGATAGGAACATACAGCTACCTAAGGGTACCTATTTAGAACAGAAAACCATAAACAGGATAATAACTGGAAAAACTAAACTAGCAAGTAGTTTTGGAGGGTTTATAGGACCCAAACCAGCAACCATTAACTGCTTTAACTGCCACATCACCGAAGGTCTACACCACGTATTCAATATATGCCCAAAATATCAACCCGCTCGGAAAATATTTATCAAAAACCAAAAAGAGATTGGATCACCACACACATACCCAGAGTTACTTATGGACTTTAATAAAAATAAACAATCAGCATATAAAAATATAAATCAATTCATAGGCTCAGCAGGACTTAGGAACAAAATATAATTACTATCCCCACAAAACCAAAAGACTTAGTAACTAGCTAAATAAATTTAGAAGCCACCACATAAAAACCCATAACATATCATTCAATTTTATAAAAGTATTAATAAATAATTCACTTACGAAGCACCTATAAAAACCTAAGGAAACCGCAAAATCGGATGTCCTAGATGTCCTTAACGAACCGAGTAATCAGCTAGGATTCCGGTCCTAGATGTCCTTAACGAACCGTGTAATCGGCTAGGACTAGGGTCTCTTGCTAAATAAAGTATAAATAGCATTCAATCTCTAAAAACATCAATTAATAAATAACTTAAAGAGGTAATATCTAAAAACTTATAAATAACATAACGTAGGAAACACACCCTAAACACTTCGACTAGTAATACCATAATAACCTTGAAAATCTCTCTTCATACATGATATCTACTAAGAACCTCTATAAACAGCATAGAATATCCCCTCTCCTTTTAGAACATTTTGAAGAAGAAAAAAATATTTTAAACATTCGAAGAGAAAATAAAAAAAAGAAGAAAAAAAAAGACAAAAAAAAAAAACCACCAGGCAAATACAACAAGAAACCAGCGATGTAAAGCAAGCAGGACCGTTAGCGAGCTCTCCTTCCCACTAATGACAGCCAACCATTCAAATGTAGGGACATTTATGGACCCACAGATTGAGGCCAAACTATCAGGGTTCCTTGAATCCATAAAAGCCTTGGGGAGGTGGCACCATCCCCTTCCCCAGGAA
>JAPYKE020000149.1:585000-592500 GCA_028554795.2 Sinohyriopsis cumingii | reverse complement strand
CCTAGTTGGTCAACAGGACACAAATTGTATCTGCAAATGGAATACACTCCAACCCAGTTGATCTATGTTGTGGTGTTCCACAGGGGATTGTTCTTGGACCTGTTCTCTTCATTCTGTACACTCAGTCGCTCTCAAGTGTCATAGATCATCATCCAGTATCTCACCAATTGTACGCAGATGACACCCGAATATGCAAATCTAGCCACACAACTGAAGTTGATGCCATCATCCAAGGTATAGAGAGGTGCATTTCTGATATGAAATCATGGATGACATGTAACAAGCTGCAGATGAATAATGATAAAACTGAGGCCATTCTGATCACAACACAAAGATTTTCTCACTCACATCCTTTACCTCAAACAAATAATGTGTGTTCATTAGTACTTTCAACACTGGACTATTGTAATTCAATTCTGTCTGGTTCATCTCAATATCTACTCCAGAAACTTGAAAAAGTTCAAAACACAGCTGCTCGGATCATAGAGTACCACGATCAGAGCACACCTCCCCGCTGTTCTGTACCCTACACTGGCTATCCATTCGATCCAGAATCAAACACAAAATGTGTTCTCTGTGCTGTGCTACGTTTCACTGTCGGCCTCTAGTCCAACATACCTATCCGATCTCACCCTTGTGTACACACCAGCAAGATACTTACGCTCCGCCTCTGACAATCGTATACTCATTATTCCCACTATGAAAACAAAGTCATATGGACAGCGTTCTTTTGCATACCGGGCCCAGCAACATGGAATGAATTGCCCACTGAACTTAGACACAAAGACACAGTGATCACATTTAAGAGGGCTCTCAAAACTCACTTATTTCGACTGCAGGAACAAACTTAAATACCCAATAATGTTTCCTACCTGAAATATTCTCAGCATGTATTTTAGTTTTTAATGTTTTTTTTTCTCCTTCTAATTTCATGGTGTTCGTTTTTGTAATAATATTATTATATGTTTTTTATCTTATAGGTTTGTCTAATGTTGTAAAGCATATTGTAGAGGAGGAAAGGAATTGTTCGCGAAGGGAAACAGTTTACGTAAAAGTGTTTTAGTGCATATGAATTGATATATACATATTTATTATAAATATTTATTATCCTTACGCAAATTATTTTGTGGCTTACGGATCATGATACAAAGAGGAGATTAACACGTAAACATATATCGGAAACGGAACAGAAACCTATGCATCAGGTCTTATATATGTCTATATATTATATATGAAGCAAACAATGCAAAAGGGCAAATACATTCTTTATTAGTTGAATAATGCAGTCAGTTGACATCCTAATCAAAAATTAATAATGTGTATAAGTCTTCTTTCCAGTCCTTGATATAAAGTATAATATAAAGAAGAAAATTTATGGAGTTAAGTGTTTAAGTTGTGCACTTGTGATGAATCTTGAAGGGGTTTCGTGGTTGTCCATTTCTGTTAAACACCGGTTTATATAAGATGGTGGTTGGGTGCAGTTAATAAAACATTATTTGTCAGCACGAATGTAGTAGGTAGATTCACTCCATTGTAAATGAGTATATATTTATATATATTTACACTCATGTATATAACACAGTGGTCAATATCTCAAAGTTAGAAGGTACGGAGAAAGAAATATAACTTTTATCGAAGGGTTTGTGTATTTGTTACCGCCTAAAGACATGCGACAGAGGGAAGATGAAAAAGGACACCGAAGAGTTAAGCTGCCAACTAAGACTCAAGGCCAATTTTGCCCTGCACACAATAAATAAATCAAGGAAAATATCAACTGCGACCAACCCATATTCAAAAAGAAAAGTAACTGGACCCCACCAAAAAGTCCAATTCTGAATCTAGTAGCCTTTATCAACTCAGTTGGAAACGACACTTCCATACACATCAACCACACTAACATATACTCTAATTTGACAGAAGAAGAAACAGATGCCCTACACTCACCGAAAAGCATAACAGACATCATAATTAAGCCTGTAGATAAGGGTTCCGCTGTGGTCGTTATGAATAGGGAAGTCTACATCAGTGAAGCAAGTAGACAACTAAGTGACGCTATGTTCTACCAAATTATACCATGATCCAACACTGGAATATGCAAAAACCATCATTAATATTATTGATGAGGCGTATCAAATCGGGCCTCACAGACCAGCAAACGAGAACGTACTTAAGCCCAGAAAACCCAAGGGCAGGTAGATTTTATATTCTACCTCCATTCCACGGACAAACCTGGGCAGACCTATACGGCTGATAGGACTCAGTTTATCCTGACCTACCATCCAGACCATCGCAAAGTAGGTAAAATCATTGGGGAAACACTGTCCCATCGTGGAATCGTCGAACGCACTGAAGTTAATCCTCCCAAAAAATCCTGTAGTAGCCTACCGGAGACCAAAAGACCTCAAGGACATCTAGTGAGGGCGAAGCTTACGCCAATTACTAATTAATACCACCTTAATCATTCTGGCCCCTGATGTGATAAAAGGGGCAAAGCCTGTCAATATATGATTGAGACCAGGACACTTTCTAACACAGTGACTAGAAGAAAGCTAAACAAACATTGTCGAAACAAAATCTGCATAAACAGAGAATCTAATTTATCTCATCACATGTAAGATATGTAGCCTTCAGTATATCTGAGAAACAGAAAAGCTACACAAAAGGATCAACCTTCATAGATCTGATTGGATGACAAAGAAGCTGTACAGAAGCCCTGTCGCAAAACACTTATCCTCCCCATGCCACACTTCCAGTGACATAACACTTATTGCAATTGTTCAAAACGCCAACAGGAGTTCTGTAACAAGGAAAGAAAAGAAATCTTACTGGATACGACGCCTTAGAACATTCCAACAAAGCTGTTTAAACCAAGACGACTAGAGAAAGACAGCACAAATAAATTATCTTTTGTAGCCGACATATTTTCTTTTAAAAAATTCTCTAAATTTGCTTAGTTGCTTATAACTACTACTATATGAAATATCGGGGATCTAATTTGTGTTTACATAAATTTGTTTAAAATAACAGATGTCATTATGGATCATCGATTTCTAGGCCAATAAAATTTTTCCCATCATCCTCAACAAGATGAAATAAACTAGTTGAAACATAATACAGTTAAATATTTAATTCCTGTAGAAACAGCCATGTAATGTAAACGGTTTCCTGTTTAAATTTTGTTTGTCTGTCTATGTTTTGTATTTGCCTTTGAAAAAGACTCATTAAGAGTCGAAAGCACTCATGCTAATTAGTTACTAGTTTTTCACTGTTCCTTGACATTTCCTTGCATTTGTCTTAATCAATCCTTGACACACGTGATTCCTTGCTGGATCCAATGAATTAAAAGGAATTTTATTCGCAATATGATTTGTATTCTTTATATATATATATATATATATATATATATATATATATATATATATATATATATATGGTGCTTTGGTTATCTTTATCTTGATGATCGACCACGATGCTACTGCCCAGATCAAGTAATTAATAACATAACATATAAAATTAATGGATGGCATAACAGAGATCTGAGCAAAGTTATATAATAGAACCTCTCGTGTCCCCATATGCAAAGTGTAACAATTAACTTAGTTACATAAGCAACCTGAATGATTCTGGTCCTTTCCAAATTACTGTTGGTGGCAGGTTAGCTTTGCCGTATTTATTTTCCTTCTCTCTCTCTCTCCAGTCATGCCATTCAACTAAAACTCTAGTTGGTTAGCATTTGTAAGGTGTGTCCCCAGGCATAGTTCAGCTGTTATATTTTGCATAAAGGGGATACCACAGTTTTATTCTATATCTCTGCCCATATTTTTGTTATTCTATCCATTAATTTCATATTTTATTTTATTGCTTAATAGTTTCGAGCAATAACACCGTGGCCAGTCATCTACTAGATATCAATAACCGAAGCAACATAAAGATGGGGATTCAGACATCTTCACACCACCTACTAACAATACGCAACCTAAATATGTCAGGTTTTTCTTCTCCTGGAATCAAACAATATTTCAAAACTTTTGACTTCGTATGTCGTTCTATTGTAATTCAACAGAACTAAGTAAGATATTGTCAGTTCGCAACATGATAATTTTAATTCAATCCTACTAACGAGAATGTATGTCTTTTATAGCCGCTACTGGTATTCTTAGCTGGAACTATGACGCAATTAGGGTGACACACGCCGAATAAATAAATTCCCACAATTAGTATAAGAGAAATGCGTGAAATTCCTACAATACATGATTTCTAAACAATTAGAATAAGGCAATTCAAACAGATTCGTATCAGTTCGAACAAATTCATATCATACACGAGTCCTGTGAAATCCGAGGCAAACGTATTAAAACCCTTAGCTTCCAAACTCACGGACAGTTCATGTATGAATTTAAAACGAATAAACTCAGCAAATAATTACAAACTTACACCAATGCATATTGGTATGTATAGTTGATTTAATTTAATTGTTTGTTTGTTAGTTTTAATTTTTTTTCAAATTATATTGCATGTTATTGTAATGTAACTCTTTTACTCGATTTGACATTGTCGAGAAATTCCGTCAAGTTCTGTTTGAACTCATTTTTTTATTTCATTGATAAGCACTTAATAATAGAAACACTGTATCTAGTTTCTGACTTTGATTAAAAAACAGTTGCAATTTTGGTAAACAACTTTTTAATTTTTTTTTTAAATTCTTTCTCAGGGTAAGATGCATTAAGTGGAATTATCTCCATGCCTCGACTACGTGACATCAATCAAGTATCTAGTATTACAAGCTTCTAGATTTCTAGAAGATTGACTCACATCCGGGAATCTGTTTTGCGTCTCAAACTTGTGTAAAATTGTTGTCGTTGTAGAGATTGTTCAGTCGGGCTCCAAACATCTGTTGTGATGAGTTTGAGTTGAATAGATTTGTTATTGAATTTCAAGTGATGCTTTCCCCTGGAAATACATATATGCTCCTACAAAATTCTTGGATAGAAACATTTATTGGAAGTTGTACTCAATTCAAAACTGGAATAATATTTTCTGTGATTCAACAAGAAACTGCTGACATAATAGCACTCTATAGGTTACAACAGACTTCATTGTCTTCCATTTTGGATTTCATCGGGATTCGAACTTAGTTTCATTCAGGACCTTTTATTACTAGGACTTCTGTTTTTTTAATTCTAATATTAGTTTTAGTTTCGATTCGTAAACCGTATTTTCTTTTATCCTCTTTTTTACGTGATATTCTATGGAAATAAATTATTTGGTAATTTTACAGTGTAAACTTGTAAATTTTACAAAGCTTGTTTCCTTCACTCTTTTTGTTACTTTTTTGTACGAAGCTAGACTCGTAACAATATTGTATGTGATTGAGAATTATCTTGTGCGTTCCTGAGAATCGCTTCCTTTTCTATGAAGCCGAATCTATCTCTGGCTCCGGGTCTCTCAAATTCTTCCAGACCCACGTCCCTTAGACGATTTATTTAACGATAGAAATTACTTATCAACTTTCAACGGTGTCTCTTGGACTTCCCTTTTGGCAGAAAAACTTGTACTGTCTAATTTCTCCCCCTCTTTTAACTCAGCCAATCCGAATTAATTTTCTCTTACCACCAAAATTGTAATACTCCGATCGAAGTCATAACAATTCTCTTTTGACCGCTTTTATTAATAATTATTGTTGAAAATATCACTTTATGTCATCTTTTCCAAATGGCTCAAGAGCTCCCAATATTTGTCTCTGGCTTTTTTCAACCGAGTCATTTATTCCACTTAACCCTAATTGACAGATCTGTCGGACCGTTATCCTAGTGCGTTATTATTAAAATCCACTCATGCCCCAAAACAGAGCATATCTCAGCCTTAGAAATGTATTGCGAAGTTAGCCGATACGTCAATATTAATGTTTACGTGTCACGCAGGCCAAACAAGAAACAGTGAAAAATTTAGTTTTTAAAAGACTTGGCGCTTTCGACTTTTTATCACTGCAGTTCAAACAAATGAAGCACGATGCCTAAAATTAACAATCAATACTACCATTAAATATAGACGTGTAAAGGTTTGTACATTAATTTGCTTTGCTTTTATACCCTGTCTTGCTTGATTATATCTTTTGCAATTGCCTTTGACATTTCCTCAAAAGCTAGATAAAACTAATTTACACTGTTCGTTGTCTGTTTCTTTCATTTATCTATATTTTCCCTGACACACACGAATACTTACTAGATCCAGTGCACGTGGAATGACTGTTATTCGCCATATGATTTAGGAGACCTTTATAATTCCAATGCTTGGCGTGTTTATTGTTTATCTTGCCTCTATTTTGTGATTGCCTTTGGCAAAGACTCAATTAGAATCGAAAGGGCGTAGGCTAGTGAGAAAGTAGTTTTAATCTGTTCATTGTCAGTTGACTGCGTTTTTGTTAATCAATCCCTTATACACGCGATCTCTAGCTGGATCTAGTACACTTGAAACAACTGTTATTCGCAATATGATTTGAATTCTTTATATTATCAACCACGTGTGTCTCGATCTACCTTTGTTGTGTTCTTTTCGGTCATGAAATTTGTGTCTCTTTTGTGTATTCGTTTTGATTTCTTTCTTCTCACCTTCACCTTTTTGCTGAATCCGTAGTATGAGACGCTGTCCAAATCGATAACGAAAACTTGCAAAACCTTACGAAAAGAACCATCGCCATACTTCGTCATATGCGCCATCGCACTTTATTACACCATTTCCAAAAGTTAAACACAGTCACTAAAGATTTTAAGATTCATGTAAAGCCCAAAATATTGTCAAGATCTCAAACAAATTCAGTAAAATAATGCGTCCATGAAACTCACAGACCAAAGTACGCGATGTTTAAAACATCATTATCTGGTCAAATCAACAGAAGTTCAAAAACTTATAGTGGGGTTCACTTTAATTTCCACACAGGAACAATTACAAACGTTTTGCTCTAAATTAAATAAGGATCAAAAAGATTCTCTGTAAAGCTAAACAAAATCAGAGACAAAACAAATGTAGTCTTATTCTACAACTAAACCAGAGTGCTGAAAAATGTATAACTCACAAAACATCTGAAAACAAAATTAAGAAGAAAAGTTAGAATTAAAGGAAGAATCGCAAACAATATGCAGCAAAAAGTCATTCAGCTTGTATGAACACAGTAGTTAATATCTCTATGGTAGAACATACGGAGGCAGAAGTGCAACTTTCATCTGAGCTTTTGAGTTTCTGTCTCCGCCCAAAGACATTCGTCAGAGATAAGCTTCAAAAAGACACCGAAGAGTGTAGCCGCCGCTGGAGATTCAAAACCCATTTTGCCCTGCCTGCAAAAAATAAATCAGAGGATAATATCAGCCTCGACTGACTCGTGTTGGACCCCACCAAAAGGCTCAATCGCAAATCTAGAAGCCTTTGTTAACTCAGTTAAAACGAAACCTCCAAACACATAAACCATACTAGCCGACATTTAAATTAGGAACAATATGAGAAAAG
>JAPYKE020000149.1:532500-582500 GCA_028554795.2 Sinohyriopsis cumingii | reverse complement strand
GAGCTGGGTTAAAATCTCCCGGGAAAGGTTACTTTAATTTTTATTTTCAATTAATTTGTTTAACTTTACGTCATGAATGCTATTAGATATCAAAAATATTCTGAAGATAAAGAACTATCAGTTAATGTAAGCATGTAAACAAGAATGCTTGTATCCAAAATTGAAATAATTACATGGAATGCTTGCATGGGGGGGGGTGTCAGTGTTAATTTTTTTAATTACTATCTAGGCACACCATATACACAATCCACAACCCGCATCTTGATAGCACTATCCAAATACACGTCATACAATCCAGTTTTTTGTATTAGCTCTCAACATCATAGACATATGAAACACATACACAAATCATACATAACACAAATTTTTCTTGGCAATCTTTCTTTTCTAGTCATCTGGTTGGTGCTAAACAAGTTTGTTGGAGTTTTTAACCAAAGTTATTTTAACACATGGTACCTCACTTCACTATCATTCTCTCCAAACGTCTTCGCACTATCCTTCTTCTCAAATATCTTTGCACTGCCAATCCATACACCAATATACCCCTGAATTTCCATATACACTTTTCTCTTCCAGTTAGCTGTCTGATGGTCCATGATAGCTTTACATAAACCAGACTGTCCGGGTTGAAAAGCATGTTCCAAACAAGCACACAAGATTCAACACATGGCATATATGTTGACTTGAGACCGAGAATATGTGACACATTAGGACATGTATATATAGACTAAGACCTATCTTAAGAGGACTCAGATGTTCGCCAAATAGAAACAAACGTTACAAAATTTAGTAATAGCAAGGGGAATCTCTTCCTATCAGAAACAAACGGACGCCTAAGGTCATATTGAATATATTGATTTGAACATCGTTCTACAGTTCAAAATCGCAGCACAGTATTATTATTATATCAAAGGCTGAAACGATGAATACAGTTGTTGGGGTGCACCTGCTGCGGACACCTCATCTAATCGGAGTTATATTTCGATGACTATTAATGCAGATGTTCTCAGGATTCTTCTTCCAAAAAAGGATAACTTTAATTGCGTTATTGCCGATTTTCTGCTGTCCCCACAAAAATGTTTGCATCGCACGGTAGTTCTACCTCGACTTCCTTCTTTATCGTCTATATTTGGTGATTATTTCAAGAAGAGACACAGGGATAAATTGAATATTTTTTCAACCACTGAAAGAAACTAAAGAAGCAATTATTTAACAACAGCAAGAAGATGAACGAAGAAGCAAGAAAAAAAGAAGAAAAGGAGAACCTGAGTCTGCAAAGGACAGAATGAAAGGGGTGAAAATGTAACGCTTTCTGTTGACAGAGTTAAAGTATCTGATACAAATGCATGAGAAGTCTTGAACTAAGTTAAGAGACATTTACGTGCTAACATTTCTAAACATTCCATCATTACATCCAGTCTAATCAGCACAGAGATGCTGGCAACAGCTACAGATACTACTACTTCTACCGCTATCAAAGCAGCAGCAACATCAGAAGAAGAAGGACGAGATCGTAGATTGAGACATTTAGAGCTGATGATGTTAAGTCCATATTTTTTCCATAAAGGATCAACGCCATCTGTTCTCGCTTGAGTATTACCTTGAATAAAGCTACTACTTAATAACTGTCAAATTTCCCATGATTTTATGTTGTGAGCGTGTGATACTTTGTTTACGTATCTTATCCATACTAAACGAACTTAAGACAAAAATACAATTAAGTTTTCTTTGGTATATTCTCTTTTGAATCAGAATAACATTGAATATTTCATAACACCTCACAAAGTCATTTATTCTTTCTTTCTTTCTTTCTTTATTGTTTTCTTTCTTTCTTTCTTTATTTCTTTCTTTCTTTCTTTCTTTCTTTCTTTTTCACTGTCCGCCTCTTGTTTGAATTTCTTTACTGGCATGAGTTCATCCTCTTCGGCATATCTAGCTGCCTCGAAGTCTTAACGGGTATGGGTTCTTCTTCTGTTTTGGAAAAACTCTCATCGTCTAGCTTGTACTGTTTGTTGTCCTTTTTCTTAGGGCACTCTCAAAGAAAAGTTCTTTTTTCTTGACCAATATTTATTCTTACCAATGTCTTTCATTTCTCCAGTATTTCTTATCTTTTTATTTTACGTTGTGGACATTCTGGAGCCATTGCCTTTTCTCTTCACACACACACACACACACACACACACACACACACACACACACTCCTGATGTTGCTGCTGCTTTGTCCATAGTCTTATCTGAAGTATATTTTCGAATGACTTTGTACATCTTTGACGTGAAGAGCGAATTATTTTGACCCTTCCACTAGTTGTCGTCTCATACGCAGACCAAAGTGTTAGGCCAAGCACATCGAGTTTGAAGATAATATGAGTGAGCATGAAAGAACACACCCAATTTCCACCCCATGACCAAGAGAATCCAGATCCACTACAAAAAAAGAAGCGTTTAGTGGTACCCAAAAATTATTATTACATTTGAGGGTTGCAAACACTGCTAAAATCTTGGTTCAACGGCTTACACATACAGTGTGAAATAATAAAGAGTTTGTCTGAATGTCAACCCGAAAAAGCAGAAGGTTCCAGTACAGTTTTTTTTATAATTCGTTTCAGAGACACTGAAAAAACTATTCAGTGCTAAAGAGGACGTTAACGACAGTTTGAAACCTTTTTTCCGGATCGAGTTTTGTGCCCTACCAGAATCAACACCGACCAAAGTCGACAGATTCAACACGCCCAACAATAGAATGACGAGTATAACATGACCAGTGGTAGCACCAATCGCCACATAATTCATGTTTCACATCCAAGAGGTAGCTGACCACGCAAAATGTTAGTGGCTGACAAAAGTTTAAATAACAAATTCATTATCGTCCATATAAAAATAACTTAAGACAAGATATGATTAACCCGAGGCATCATCGACGGTCGAACATATACCTAAAAGACTAAATTCACGGCATGCAAAAGAACATGGAAAGCATTTGACAATCGGACAGAACCGAACAAAGAACGACACAGAACTAAATTACCACCAAGCAAGCGTTTCCAAAACGACCGCGTTTAGCATGCCTGAAATGCAAACACTTCAAGACGTCCATGCTGGTCGCTCTATATAATATTCAAGAAGAAATACGGAACATTACCGATCCAATATGGACATTTTTACGCCGTTGGTGTACAAAATTTCGAAACTTATTTCTGCATCCATTTGGTATCAATCTTTTGAAGGAAGCTTCTGCCATTGCTAAGTTATGTGGATTAGTCTATTGAAAAAAGTTCATGTTCAAGAACAAACAATCTACCATACTCCATCAGTAATACATATCGGTCAGGCGTTGGTATTCCGACAAAAGGCTTTTCTTTTGGGCTGCATTACTTGTATGAAAGTGAAGACAAACTGATACAACACTCTAAAAACGGCGGATAAAAAAATTGGACGTCTTTCTGTGCATGGATGGCATTTTGACCACAAAAATAACGCATCGTCTTCAAAGTCCAGTGACGAGTATTGCACAGATGTCTCATTTGTTTCCTCATAGAAACACGAAACGTCAAATCTCAGAATTCGCCATGAGTTGTACGAGCAAACATACAGACGAAGCCACAGGTTAGAAAGGCAAGGATATCAAGTGAAAGAAATAAGTTAGCACTAGTGCGATCGACGTTTCAAAATGGACCCAGAATGTTGACGTATTACCAACAAGTTACGATTAGGAAGAAATGGAACGTTTGAATCCAACGAGTTCGTTTGGAGTACGAACCCTGCGACACGCATGCTGTACTACGTATATGAATCTCAGGGACAATACATCAAATTCATCGACGTGTGTTCCTTTCGTCCATGGGTGTGCAAATATGTTTTGATTCCCCATTGTGCACAATGAAATGTTGACATGTCATATCAACGTGAAAAACAGTTGTCAGCACGAAAAGTTGATCATATGCAAAATATTACATCAACCAGCGTTTACCATCCTGTCTTGCCACATCATTATCGGAGGAAAACTGATGTTACCTTAAGTTTACTGAAATGTGTAACCATGACCAGCCTTGTTTCGACAAGGATGAAGAACGCGCTTTTAAAGGAATGAGGACAAATGTCTAATTGCTTCATGCTCGGGAACGTGGATACCAACTGTTAAAAGTATACGAAAGTTGAAACTTTCCTACCACAGGAGTACGCCATAGCGGGTATTTTGATTTCACGGACACAGATTGGGAATATTGTACACCGACTTGCTTATATGCATCTATGTGATTTTATTTTGCACCACATTGATGGACAGGGACGTTAATATCTTATACAGTTTTGTGTTCTGCTTGAAGTGTAAATACATTTTCTCTGTGGTTATGCTTTTCAAACAAATATTAAGCGTGTCTTAAGATAAACGTCTTGTGTCGTTGATGATATTCTCGGAATTGTCAAAAACATAAATAATACTGGTTGATCCTTCTCCTCCTCCTCCTTCAAGGTGATAAACGACGAGTTGGTGTATCAAAGAAGGGAGGTCTTGAATCTTTCTATTCCTTTAATTCGCTCATTGCTTAATCTAGTGGTCTAGACAAAACCTAATTTGTGAAAGCTAAATCCTCAAAATACTGCAGCAGACATTAAAGAAGAGATTTGTTGATGCCGCAAGATCACACAATAAAAAGAAAAGCTACAAACGTCTCAAAAAAATAAACATGTTGATTCAGAAAGAGAGGATGAGGATGTACTGCTACTAGGACGTGTATGTACTCCATAAACCCATGTGACTCGATCGCTGAAACTGATTGAACACGTGTCTTACGCGACCATCGTATCCCGCAGTACGTGACAATCAGAAACACAAAATATGACAATGCATATGATCATATTTAACCATGAGAATGTTTCAAGATGGCCGCCACTCGAACAACATTTTGTCTGCTTTTCACGTAGGTAACACTATGAATTGATGATTCACACGGCAAAATAAGTACTAGCATTGACGAAATATTTATCCTATATAGAAGATGCATCAGGTAGTTTTCTGAATATTTGTTTTTGCTGTAAAGTTTACTTAGAAAAGGGTTCCAGTACGAATGTGTGCTTGATTCTGACAATGATGTTGCTCTTTTTGAAAAGGCACAGAATACTGACGTCACTCTAGTTTTATTGTTCCAAAACAATTTGATGGCTACGTCATTCGTGTGCAAGAGATTATTATGTAGATTATGGTTATGGTAAGATTTATGTGGCTATTTTTAGCAAGAGTCAAAATGTATTTACCTTTGTTGAAACTCTATGATCTTAAACTAAGAAACAGAAAGTAGCAAAAATCAACAAGTTTCGTAAAATCAAACAAATAATGGTTACCCTAGAATAAAAAGTGAAACTTAAAACTAACTTACGGTATTGTAAAATAAATTCAAAATAGTACTAAAAGTACTTTCACATGTTCAGATGTATGAAGTTTCATTTGAATTTTAGTGGGGCTTCCAAATAAATTCGAGTATTGAATGAGTTGATGTGCCTGGGGTCATGAACGTGCTAATGTGCCAATAGACTGAAATGTGGTAATGTAATAACAGTCGTTTGATTAAACAAAATAATATAATAGAAAATGTCCTTGACTGAAATCACTATAATTCCAAATTAGTGATATAGTTCGAGAATATTATTTAGCGCTTTGTAATTACAGTGAATAGTATTTTGAATAAATAAGTCCAGACAAATTAAGAAATGAACAAAGCAATAAGATAGATTAAAGCAGGAATGTGTAATTATTCAATCAATCAACATTGCTATAAAAAGCTAAGACATGTAATAGGTCAGTCTCCTCTCTAAAACATCAAATGCTATAAACATCTTTATAACAACAAAATACAAATATACGTAGCATTTAATCATTGAGAAAAAACAACATAGAATACAAATTATATATACATAACACCTTGATGACACCAACACATAACAAATGAGCTAATCATGTCGAATAGTGGTGTGTTTGAGCATGTATATAATGGAATCTGATTAAAATCAGATATCCGCTGTCCTATATGAAGATCTGCCAGCGACCGCTTAAGGATCATGTTCTGGTAAACTGTGATATTACCATAATCGCTAATTTTATCAATCAGTCAGATGAAGTCTTATATCTTCACGTTTGGAGAATGAGCCGTGCGGATGAAGGGCATACATGCGTACCGAAAGATCTTATTTACTTTTAGATTTTGGAAAGCTGCATTCCCATCGGCTAATTCAAAGGTCACCAGAACAAGACCGTAAAGCGGGTGTCGTCAGGTCTTCAAGTAGGATTAATCAGATTAGTATTTTTGCGTCCAAGATACATAGGAAGACAAATATAAACTCAAATGACAACGTATATTTTGTATCCCCTTTCATTTCGTCGACAAACTACTCGCCCACACTCAACTTGTATACCGGAACACAGATGAAGTCTTATATCTTCGCGTTTGGAGACTGAGCAGTGTGGATGAAGGGCATAAATGTGTACCGAAAGATGTGATTCACTTTCAGATTTTGGAAAGCTTCATTCCCATCGGCTAATTCAAAGGTAATAAGACGAGTCATTTTGCGTCCAAGATACACAGAGGACAAATATAAACTCAAACAATAACGTTTAGTTTGCGTCCCTTTTCATTTCGGCGACAACCTACTCACGCACGCGCAACTTGTATACTGGAACACTATACGATGGCATTTCAGAGAGTAAGCCTTTCATATCATACATGGGTGGAAGATTTCTTGGTTGTAGCAGTAATCGATTCTATATCCTTTAGATTTACGGTATACCTGTTGTTGTTGTTATTGTTGTGGGCTTTAACGCCATTTTTCAGCACACGATAGGCTATACATGGTGGCCAGTATTAATGGTGGAGGAAGAACCCGGGAAAACCCCAGAAAGAACCACCGACCCACGAGAAGCTACTGGCAAGCTTTCTCACATACCCACATTGGCTGAATCCTAGACTCGAACCGCCGCAGACAGAGGTGAGATGGCAGTGATCCGTAAGGAAGCTTTTGACCACTCGGCCACTCGGGGCCCCACGGTATACCTGTAAAACATGAACAACGATACATATTTAAGAACAGCTATCTCACAATTTATGGTCGCAATATTATGTGTCGGTCAAACAAGGGACTACCTCATTTAAGTTATACAAATTATTACATGCATGCAAACAATGTGGGCTTTGTATCCTGTGCGCAATGTGTGTAAGCTGCCAGAAGGAAGAACACAGCACTCCACATCATAAATTTAGTTAACATTTCAACGAATATGTACTTACCATGGAGTTGGAGGTTTGCGCTTCTGTCGAGAGTCACGTGTTTTTAGCACACGAACTACACCTCTGTTACGACTATTGAACAATCAAACCTTTCTAAGTATTTGAATGCAGGTGTACTTATCGATGATGATTGATGTGTGTGTGTGTGTGTGTGTGTGTGTGGCGGAGTGGGGAGTAGGAGTAGATGTGGAGGGGAGTAGGATGGGTTTAAAGAGAGACAGTTTCATAACTGATAATGGTGTGATAATAGAGACAGGGATGTTATATGTTCTACCCTTACAATTACAAGTTTGTAGGATGAGCACATTTACGCAAAAAGTGAGTAAGGACATGACAGTACGTATCTTGTTGCCAAAACTTAGCAACGGTGCAGCCAGTAAATGTTAGCAATTACGGCTTCGACTATTTCTTAATAAGTAGACAGCCCTTTCGAAAACATCCGCTAATTTCCGAACCAACAAACATTACTCTCTCTCTCTCTTTCTCTCGCGCGCGCGCGCGCGCGCTTTGCATGTATGCGTATATACATACAGCCAAAACTACATACATACATCCATTTCATACATACACAAGTACGTACTTACGTGCGTGCGTGCGTGCGTGCGTGCGTGCGTGTGCACATACGTACATACATACATACAGTTTCAATAACTTTCTATCTCTATTTGAGTACAATTCCAAACTTTTATTTAAAACATGAAAATCAATATGACCTATTTTTCAATTTTCTTTCTACTGTGATTATTGCACTAAGATTCATTCATATTTTGTTTTAAATAATGAATGGTAAGTACTCATATGAAATTCAAAACTTTGGCTTCGTTGGTTGTTTTACGGTACATCAATTCACGAAGGTTATTTGGAATAATATGTCCTGTCCAAGGACACACCACGGTATCAGACCCGGGCTGTTCTGATTGTCAAATTCTATCAAACAACCTCTTAAACAGTCGATCAGCTAGGTAATTTACTTACAGAATTGGGTTTCTCCCTATATATATGTTTAAGCTTCATGACTATTATTTCCTGTGTGCTTCATCACTTCCTGGACAGCTTGTTTGCTTGTTTGTCTAAATACTATCTTCTACCGCCTACCTACCTATCTACCTAAGTACCTACCTGTCTAACCACCTAACTATTTACCTTCATCACCATATCATGCAATGTCGTATACACTCGCATAGATATGCAACAATGTACAGTTCTCCTGTTTATCTTTTCTTCCCTTGCATCTAACACAAGTACATGCTCTTTGTTCTTAATTATCGAGATCTTATCTACTTGGGAATAGTCTAATTTTAGCGAAACCATGAATGTGCATTATGTGTCGACACGTGTACTTTTATATTTCTAACAAATCACTGAGAAAGGGACGTTATTCAGTCCCCTCCCCTTAAACTCCATTATTTAAGTGAGCAAAATACA
The DNA here is from genome assembly GCA_028554795.2 of Sinohyriopsis cumingii. NCBI lineage: Eukaryota > Metazoa > Mollusca > Bivalvia > Unionida > Unionidae > Sinohyriopsis > Sinohyriopsis cumingii. The sequence continues at coordinate 573,801 of JAPYKE020000149.1, read as the reverse complement.
CTGCCAAAATATAAATGTTTTCAAATTATTGTTTTTGTTGCTGTTTTATTGTCGTCAGATTAATCTCCTGTTTCAGTGTTCAGCTCCTTTTTAATAGTAAATGAGTCGAACACGTACTTTGACAGCATAGATGGCTGTAACGAGATAAACATGGGTTTGGTAAGCCAACAGATCGTTCGTAGTCCCACACTCTTAAATCCAAGCAAAACTGAAGCCTACTAGATACGTGAACTTTAAATTGTCAGCTACATAGTACTCTCAAGCCATATAATGGTCTCTCTCTCTCTCTCTCTCTCTCTCTCTCTCTCTCTCTCTCACACACACACACAGACACACACACACACACACACACACACACACACACATGAACATTCAAAACATTCAAGGATTCTACTGTTAATACCTGCATTAGTAATTGTATCCGATTCAATTTAGAACAGCTAGGGCAACATCTGTGACATTTACGTTAACTGAAATAACACATCCGATATTATACTGTAGTGTCGGTATTGGAAAGACACTACATCGCATGACGTAATCATAGCTGTGTCCTTGGTGATGACGCCAGGATGGCATCAATGGTTTCTCAGTCATATAGCATGAAGCACCAATTCGTATAGAACGTATGCTAAATGTATTCAACATCAAGAAGCAGTAGTCGAGGGCAGCTGATGGAGGACAAGCTGAAGAAAGGAAAAAAAAAAAAAGAGATCGACTTGGGGTAATCGAATTACATCGGGCGAAATCAAGATTGATTAATTGTAATGGAGACCAAGGTTGGGTATTTGAGAAGAAGCAGAAGACGAGCTGAGTTATTAGAAACATATTTCCTGCGAAATGGTCCCAATTAGACAGGCGAATGTTGGTTTAAATCAACATACTTTTGATGGCAAGTATGGAATTTGAAGTGAAAAAGGAAAGGGAACGCTTGTAGTGAAATCTTCAGTGAACGAGAACCTGAAAGGATACAGCTTTGTGAAAGAAGATGGTTCAACAACAATACAGTGAAGTTTCCTATGACAAATATAAACACTCAATAGTTTTTCTACTTGCTAAAACACAAAAGCATAGGTCACTGTACAACTTTTAAGACTAAAATGTGGACATATTTCACACAAAATGAAACAGAAAATTGGATGACGTTTCAGCAACACTAATTGGTTTCACACCGCATTACAGTGATACATGACTTAAAACTAGTCAACAGGGTTTCTATTTTGCAACTGTCCTACTATTGCACTTGTTCCACCACTTCAGCAATCACCATATGATGAGACATAGACGGAAAGGTGCGGCGGGTATGCACGAGAGGAGTCAGATCGCCCCGGTACAATGTACACGAAAGCCAGAAAGGTGACACCACTGTCAGCACCAGCGGCTACCAGCCATCAACATGCACCATCTCGCCAAGGAGCTTGGGTGGATCCCAAGTCTGTTAATTTGTTAAATCCACATGTCTCCGACAGGCTCACCTCACATGTGAACTAGGTGATCAACAAGTTTGATATGCTGATAAGGTTGGTTAGGCCTCCTGCGGACAATAGTCTAACAACAACTTTAATGTTTGAGCTCTTTGGTGTCCTCATCTGCTCTAATTCCTTATTAAATTAAGACAAGTATAAGGGCTGGTTCTTTTACATATTTCCCTACCCTTCTAAATAACTTACACGATGCGAGTTTCAAGTTTCAGCTCGATACACACAGTAGAGGTTCTAAGGTTAGTTTGTCTCCCTAACTGAGGAGAGTCAAACTCAAGATAAACAGCAGAATGGCGCTTGGAGTAGGTTTATTAGTACAATATGCGAAAAACACCCACTGGTGAAAATAATAAAAAATAAATAAATAAATAAATAATAAACGTAACACTTACAATTCGTAGTCTTCAATTATCACGGCCATTGCAATCTTATTTTCGATTTAGAAAATTAGTACACACAAAATTTGTTAACTGCAAACCATTAAACCTTGTTGATTATTATAAATTTTAAATTAAAAAATCAATCAAAATATCATTAGATAACATTCAGTGGTATTAGATACGTACTGGACTTTTTAATACAAACTGGGCAGACTGTATAATGCATTGGATGTACATTTGACTAAAATCAAAGATATTAATTTCAAAAGGAAAGCGGTTTATAGTGAGGAATAGAAAACGGGGAGAATGAGTAACAAATATGTATGTAACTATGTTTCTTTACAATAGTGTTCATTATTGGAAAAGCCCTCACCTCTCAGAAACAATATAAAGGAAATACAAGTATTTGACTATGAAAATAAATAAGCCATCATTTTACATTCATATTACTGTTTGCAGCATCAGCTATTGTTTAGTTTCTAAATAATTTGGAAATATTTAATTTATACAAGGCTAACAAAGATCCACATCTCTTGACGAGTTTCGCAAAGTATGCTTGTAACCTTGTTTGAACCGCCAATCACAACTGTAAAATAACAAAGTGAACAATACCACAAGAAGCAAAACATTAAGTTTGCCTAAGAAAGAATAACTAGTCCAGCTGTTTCTAAAGCATCACATTGTCTACGATTTCCATGTTATGCTGCTGACACTTGTTATTGACAGCCTCAAACACTAATATTCAATGTATACTCAACTCAAAAACAAAGATTTTAAAGCTGATAAACAGAGACAGGACAAACGCAAATCAACCGTAGGATTTATTGACTAGAAAATATAAATACCTCATTTTCTGTGTAAACCGACTATATAATATGAATTCAACACCGATATTCTACGTGGGACATGAAATGAGGTAGCTGATAAAAATCTACCTGAAAAAGAGTTGGAGAGGAACGGTGAATAAAGGAATGCGAAATATTTGTCATTGCAACGGCTGTTACAGTTTACAAATCATTATCAGATACCGTAGTCTATACGGTGACATCTTATAGTATTAACAATCGACATTTTCAACAATTAGCAGAATCAAATGAAACATCGTTACATGACATCAAATCGTATCATATATTTCATGGACCTTTGTAGTTCGGTTTGAGAAGCTTATAGATGAATTGGATACAGGTTTCGTCAATTTCAAAAATATCAATTTCAAAAGGAAAACAGAATATAGTGTATAGATAGAACACGGAGAAATATGTTTAATAAATAAACGCTTTCTTTTTCCTTTTTGTTGCACATTTTATATTTTCTAACCATGTATTTCTACAACATGTGTCATTACAGGAGGGGTTGCTTATCGTGTGGTAAACTTTTGCTATGGGGAATTAGGTTAGGCAATAACGTATAAAATTTCCACAATAATGAACTGCGTCTTCTTGAATGATTCAAAATAGTCTTTTCTTTCAATAACTTAATTTCAAATTAATTTTCACTTTTAAAACTAACATTTCTGCAATAGCATTGATCTTACTAAGATATTTTCCTAACAATTAAATGGAAGCCGAACAAGATAAAAATTAAAACAATGTTAGAAGCAAATTTAAGAGGTTATTTCGAGAAAGGTCCAGTAGAGTTAAACGGAAGACACAAAATAGAGGTCATTATCAGAGACTGAAAGCAGAACAAGCAAAGCAGAATGTTTAAAAAAGAACGAAGAAAAACAACACTATAAATGAGGACTGAAAAAAAACAAACAAGTTTCACCACATTTTGTCTTGCAACTCACATGTTAATATTGCTTACGAAACCAGAAACTGGCATGCTGTGCAACATACCTCTTGTATATAGATATATAAATAGAAAGATATCAAGTGCTACGCCATTTTATCCTATGCTACTGTCGTCATTTAACAATAAGTCTTTCTCTCCAGAAAAAAACTGACAAAAACACATTCAAAATAAGTTGTTTAACGATAACGAATGCCATAAAATCGTTTCGAATGAGATACACGAACTAACTTACACGACAATTGAAGATTGTGTTAAGTCTAGTATCGAAATGATTAAGGCCATCTCGGTATCAAATCAGTCGTATTAGGTGTTCTATAAAGTGTTACATGTGCAGTTGATCCTTTGGATTCGTGTTTGAACGTTCCTTGAGATTGTTGGGTGATATTTTGTTGGATGCTAGCAACTGCTGGTTGCTGCTTTGTTGGATGCTAGCAACTGCTGGTTGCTGGTTTGTTGGATGCCATCTGCCATCTCACCTCTGTCTGTGTGGGTTCGAGTCTCAGATTCGGCCAATGTGGGTATGTGAGAAAGCTTGCCAGTAGCTGCTCGTGGGTCGGTGTTTCTTTCCGGGGATTTTCCCGGGTTCTTCCTCCACCATTAATACTGGCCGCCATGTATAGCCTATTGTGTGCTGAAAACTGGCGTTAAAACCTACAACAACAACAACAGCTAGCAACTGCTGGTTGCTGGTTTGTTGGATGCTACCAACTGCTGGTTGCTGGTTTGTTGGATGCTAGTAACTGCTTGTTGCTGGTTTGTTGGATGATAGCAACTACTGGTTGCTGGTTTGTTGGATTCTAGTAACTGCTGGTTAATGGTTTTTAAGTTGCTTCTAATTGTTGGTTGCTGGTTCGTTGGATGCTATAAACTACTTGATGGGAAATGTTTATCTACATAGAAAGCTTAAGGATGAAGAAGTAGGAATAGTGTTACTAGCAATTTTGAACGAAACATACAAAGTCACCAGTGAGAATGAAGCTAACCATGAGAATCTTATTTCAATTATCAACGAGTAAAATAATTGCTGATAAATATTAAAAACCAAAGAGAAGAACACACACATTACGGAGAGATAATGAATATCCAGCGAACAAAAACACAAACAATGCAAAATGGAATGCATTGATCAGTTACAAACAAATAAAATGATTATTAGGAGGAAACTTTAAAACAAATAGAGGTTGCAATATAACCTGTTGTTGCTGTCTCGAATCCTACCATCGACTACACTGTGTCAGTTTCCGTGGTGTGTCTTTGGCAAATGGCCCTTTAATCCAGTTGACTCGGTACTTAATGACATAGTTCGGTTGTTGTGGCGTTATCATGGTACAAATTCAACTCCCATAGTAAACATATAGAAACAATATGAAATTCAACATCCAATAACTTAACATTTCTGGATGCTAATGATCAAGCATATATTTTCTTGCACAACTATCCTTTGTGTAAGCTTCTATATGGAGAGTACCACATGAGCCGCAGTATTTTTTAAAATCTACATTTGCATTAAACACGTTATCCATTCTACACTAAGAATCAGGTGCTGCTTTCATTATAGAGTGCTCCTAAGTCATGTCCGTAAAAATACTAAAATTGCATCAGTTGAATTTTGTGTATATTTTTTTTATAAATTGCAGATAGGATGAGCTCCCTAAAGATAATTTTATTAAATTTTACTTTTCATTATTAATCAATTATTGGCAACTAAATCCGTATATGCTCTGGTTATGTTCACCCATTTCTAGACTGGTTCACAGTTCTTTCGTATAATTATTACCGTGTGTCATATTACCATATCTAATTTGTTTAGAAAGACATATTTTACACGGTGATATTGGAGCATAACTATAAGAAAGAACTGGACATGCTTGCGCAAAGATATTATTGTGATGGCATTTTAAGTATTACTTCTGTATATACTAAATTGCCTCCGCATTACATGTTGCTGTTTTGTATTGTACATATAAGTGGTTTAATCTTGTTATTAAAATAAGTGTTTTCTGCATTTGTTTCTTCATGTTATTTTTCTATGGACTACATGCTACACAAAAGAAACACAAACATGCTGACATCATCACATATTGCATCACAAGGTATCAAATTGCATGACACCTTACAGTTTCAGCTCTCACTGACTCTAAGACAAGTTTTAAAAGTTATAAGGCTCAAAATTGCATTTTCGTTTCTTTCTAATTTACACAGAAATATGGTACAGTGCATTACTATTCCCATCATTCAAACCAAACAAAAACAAATAAGTGTGCGAAATGACAGATGAAAATGATAGGAGGTCATTGCCTTTCTGTGACGAACACAAATACACACGCCAATGAATCTAGAGCTGCGGACATTCCAAAATTATTTAAAGTATCAACTCATGACATTTATCACCTCCAAATCTTAAAAAAGGTGTAAAAGCAAAAAATGTTCCATAAGTTTAATTCTAATGAAAAATGAAATAAATGTGTTCTACATTTTAGTATAAGACTATGGGAAAGAGCAAGGAAGCAAAGTGCAGACAGGGTCATTTCTTCAAGCCTTGTAATGTCCCACATAACAAGGAGAAAAATGTGCATCATCCCTGAAAACAAAGCTACTTGAGGTCTGTTTTGTAAGAACAACAAGAGACAAAGTTTAAAAAAGCTATCCAAAGTTCTTGTAATGCTGACATTGATGTTGGAGACGGAAAGCCCATATGCACACTGCTTAGGCCCAAGCCAAGAAATAAGATGACGGTGGAGGAATATGTGGAAGACTTTGAAATGCCAAGGTAAGTCATTGTTTCTATGCAATAACCATACACAGATATAATTTATCTTTGAATAAACTACTTGGTGAATTTAAGTAATGAAACTGAATTGCATACTAAAGTTGTCTAATACATACATCTATACCTACATTTAATCAAAGCTCATAACAAGTTAAGAAAAAGCCCTAAATTCATTATTGTGGCAACTTCCACAACAAAACAGTGTTAAATTACTTACTTTTCAAGATAAAGCTAAATAAAATGCATTAAACTTTGCAAAAATAGAGAAACAAAGCAAACCTTCCAATCACTCATTTACAGTCAAGGGGAGGTAATATACCTTGAGATGGCTTACCAAGTAGCAATCTCTAATTTACAGCTAAATGATTATATACTATCACTTGGCAGAACAATGTTGCATTTCTAAATAGCTATTCTTTCAAATCTGAACACACATTTATGACGATGCATGTTTTCTTCTATTCACATCAACAGATCTGGTCAAGAAAACACATATCGCTTCGTGTACACAGGACAAAAATGCCGAGATATCGAATACTCTGTTACGAGAGCACCAGATCCAACACCCTGACTGTAATGGTTTTCTATCATGAGACTTAAAACATGAAGAGAAAGGAGGAGAGAGAACAATATTTTCGGCATGCATTTATATAGCAAGAATGTTTCAACTATATGAGGAAATGCCGACCATAGGGCGTGGAAGAAAATTGGCTGTGTAAATAGCTGAATACGGATAGGGCATTCGTAGACTTTTTTTACACGAAGGGTTGAACTATTCTTTAAGTGCGAATGTACCTGCTCCCTCAGCATCAGGGATGCCGAAAAGTTCAAATAATGTTTGCCAAAAATAATTGAATGTATCAACATGGGAGGCATGGCTAAACTTAGAAAAGGTGTCAAGGAGTTTAATGTTATTATAGGACATGGCACAGATATAATTAAAATTCAAAGTGACTCAACATATAATAATGCACATTATAGTGGGATAGTAGGACACCTTTTCAACTAGCTACCCATTGCATAAACTTTCAAATTGATGACACCACTCCTGAGAAAAAGTTCATACATATAGCGACAAAGAATAAACTATGAAAGTGGAATCAGTGAATCGATTGATAAAAGGCAGCTTACCAAAGAATATAACCTTTAAGAGAAACTTCCATGGTAGGGTTCATAGTGCTGTCCATAACTGTAATCATGGACCTGGAGAATCTTGGTTAAGCGGTGTCAATCTATCGGATGTCCGATTTCAGCTCGCAGGTCTGTGATACATAATCTGAAAAGCAAGCAAGATATATATTTTAGAGATAAAGTGTATAAAGCAAGTACAGCATATAAGAAGAAAATCTGAGAAAAGAACATTTCTTTACAAACTCAGTGAGTAATATCAGTAAGAAAAGAACTATGGCGCAGGCAAATTAAAGTGTGGTATGGCTAAAAAACTAAAAGCAAAATATGAACACTCTTATCATAGATAATATTGGTACGTTTCCGCAGATTGAAGCAATAAGGCATGTGCAGTTTTGTGCACAGTCCTTGATTATTATAATGCTTTCTGCTTTGATTTACTGAATGTCTCTTTAAAGTTAAATGATTAGTATTGATACATAAGCGATTGTGACTTAAGTGGATTACATTTAAAATCTTTCCCCCACCCCCTTTTGGGGTAATTTTGCATATGTTAAATAGTATTTAACCATATAAGCCAATCTGTGGACAGCAGTATATGCAATTCAGCCATTGGACTACTCTCTTTTTCCCATAGCCAGAGCTATCTACAGGCCATCTATAATGTATACAACCATCCCCATCTCTGTTTTGTATAAAATGTATTCTCCAAAGTCACATGCAACCCATGAAAAAAAGGCTCCATTGTGATTGTCATATACAAATGCCACCATAAAATAATACCCTTGATGCATGTGGTAACCATGGAGACAACAGGCTCTTATTATGGTATTGGTCCCATATATGATTCGTGGTACTAATTCAACTCCCACAGTAAATACATGGAAACACCATCATATTCAAAATTCAATAACTTAAAATGTATGGGTGCTGATGATCAGACCTATATTTCTCCAACTATTGGAGAACACCATATGAGCCGCAGATTTGTTATATACATGTGAATGAAACATGTTATCCATTCTGCACCAAACGAATTAGTTGATGCTTTCATTATTGAGTGCTCCTAAGTCAAGTCTGTAAAATATTAAAGTTCCAGTAATAGAATTTTGTCTATATTTTAAAAAAATGACAGATTGGATAACCTCTCAAGAGATATTTTTACTAACATTTTACTTTTCATTATTTACCAAGTATAGACCACTAAACCCGTATATACCTTATTTTTGTTCACAAATCTTCCGTATGATTAGTACCGTGTGTCCTAGAGGCACAAACCAAAACCTTAATTAAATATATACATACAAGGTGATATTATATAGGTTCCATATTAAAAAATTAAAAAGAATCAAATTGTTACATCTTGTTTATCAGGACCGTTTTCCAGCATAAATTCATGAAACACTTTTTAAAATTCTTTTGCGAAATGTTGCTTCTGGATCTGGCAACATTAAGAATAAATGTGTCAGTTTTGATAAAGTCACAAATTTTAGACCAATTACTTTTTAATTTTCTTTGATTCTATTCTGTCTTGAAGTGTTCTGTTTTCAAAATTAAGTACGACAATCTCTTCTCTTTTAACGGATAATACAGGTTCTAATTAAGAGCCATTTTAAACACAATCATATCCGAAATATATCTAATGTACAGTGTTGAACCAGATTCCAATCTGTACAAATGACAGATAAGATTTTCATATTCTTTGTTAATCGATTCAATGCATCAACACCTATTGAACAATCTTCATTTAGGCAAAACCTATTATTAAACATCATTTGCTGATTGACAGTATGTAGGACAATTATATTTCCTTTGCTCTCTTTAAAGCTTCTTAAACCTTATAAATCGTTTTGTTTTTAATGAGTTTTATCACAACACGTGATCTACTTGCACCAGAGCTAAACTGACAATTATATCTCTAGTCTAGTTTAATAATGATGTTGATTGCTTCTTTGGTTACATTTCTGTTAATCCCTGTGTATTTAAAGAAAAATACCAACCATTTCCAAATAGGATTGAAAAGTTATAGTAGAATTTTGTAAACATTTGACATTAATTGTACAGAGTTATATAATATTTGGGATCCCCTGAATGACAAGGCAGTAGAAAATATCTTAAAATGTATAAACAAAAGAATGCAGAGAGAATCGACACAGTAGGCATATTGATAAAAAAGAGAAAAATACAAAACATTATTCATAGAAAAGGCCAAGGCAAAGTGAATTAAGTACGGTGCACTTAAATATGTTTTCATATATCCCACTGGGCAAATAATGTTTTCTATTATTAATTATGTTGGCACACTTTTTAGCTGCACAGAAGAAACATGTTAATACATCAACAGACATTCTCTTAAATGTCTATAGTTTAGCACACTAATGTAATTCAGGTCTTACTAATTTTTATAAATGTTAATTTAAAACTTAGATATTGAATGAGTGATAGCATATAAAGTGTTAAAAATTATTATTGTAATTACCTTGTCCAACTTTGCTTATTTAACTGTTTATTGTAATTACCCTGTCTAACTTTGCTATTTCATTGTTTATTGTAATTACCCTGTCTAACTTTGCTATTTCATTGTTTATTGTAATTACCCTGTCTAACTTTGCTATTTCATTGTTTATTGTAATTACCCTGTCTAACTTTGCTATTTCATTGTTTATTGTAATTACCCTGTCTAACTTTGCTATTTCATTGTTTATTGTAATTACCCTGTCTAACTTTGCTATTTCATTGTTTATTGTAATTACCCTGTCTAACTTTGCTTATTTCATTGTTTATTGTAATTACCCTGTCCATCTTTGTTTATTTCATTTTATATTCGTCATGTTCACATGCTCATTCCATTACCATCCGCATAAAGTTCTCCATAAAAGAAATAACAGCCTGCACACGATAATCATTTTGAAAGCACTGAAATACGTCTGTGTATTATAATATATAAATGAGATAAAGACATACAATTAGAAATTATTACGTTACACAATCAACAGCTCCATTAGCCGAGTGGTTAGAGCGTCCGCCTCGGAAGCGGGAGGTCGTGGGTTCGATCCCCGGGCGAGTCATACCAAAGACTTACAAACATGGTACTAACAGCTGCCTCGCTAGGAGCTCATCAATAAGAGGTTACTGTTAGGACTGGTCGGCCTGGTGTCAGGATAATGTGACTGGGTGGGACATCATGCTACATGTTTGCGGCATGATGCCCCAGTGCTAGACATCACTATAAACTGCCACACTGCAGATATCGTAGCGATATGACTGAAAAATTGGTAAAGCTATGTTAAAAATCCTAACATCCTAATCCAGCACACACAAACACGCGCACACACACACACGCACACACACACACACACACACACACACAAACACACACACACACACACACGTTGCACAATCTAATTCCTTTTCACGGGTTACCTATTACAATATTTTTCCTCGATGAATCAAGATTTTAGATGGACGAGACCTATTTCTACAGTTCTATATATCTGAAAAGGAAGAGTGTGGGCCTAAATATTTAAATGTGTGAACCAGCTCGTGGAAAAAACAAACAAAAGTAATCAACAAACAGACGCAATATACCACTGTCCACTTTCAGCACAGACTTATCACGTGTATCAGACAGCCATGTAGAAATTAATTGTCACGGGAAACAGATCGAAGAATTATACAACTGTATAGTTAAGTACCTCATATCAAGTAAAGATAGAAGAAAACAAAGGTGTCCATATGCTGCCAATACTTTTAAGGATCCAAAACGGGTGAATTTCATTGACATGCCTTTGGATTATTCGGATCAGTTACTACATTGTCGTCATACGGATACACCTTTCCATCTGTTCAACTTAATAGAGGCATTAACCAGTCGCATTATCACTTGTCACATGTACTGACTAGTTTTTATATCATTTGTGCATCTTACCTAAATTCATTCTACAGTTATCTCCCTTACTATTTCACAACGCACAGTTTGTAATATTCATTAGCTGCTTCACTAAAGTATTCATAACGTTACATAGTAAATAAATTGTCGAATATCTTTGATAGAATAATTGCAGCGACTTAAATTTAGTAATGGATCTCGTGAATCGGCAAATCATATATTTGGATTTTCATACAATCTTCCCAGTCTTTGCGCTACACTAATATATTTTGGTTTAATATTGATGTTTAGTTTATTTGTAAAGAAAGATAGGGGCCACAGGTGGCCGAGTAATCTAAAGCGCTCGCCTTTACTGATCATTGCCATCTCACTTCTGACCAGGGAAGTCCGAGTCTCTGGCTCAGCCAATGCGAGTATGCGAGAAAACTTGCCAATAGCTTTCCGTGTGAAGGTGGTTCGTACTGGAGTTTTCAGGGGTTCTTCTTCACCAGTTTTACTGTCCGTCATGTATATCCTATCATGCGCTGAGAAATGGTGTTAAACAACAGAAGGAAATGATATTTTCCATACTCGTTTAGGCCTTTCATTCTTATATACGTCATCTATCCCGTACAGATTGCTATGTTTATTCTGGGTATACTGATCAAAGTCATATATTCCGTACAGACTGCTATGTTTATTCTGGGTATATTGATCAAAGTCATCTATCCCGTACAGACTGCTATGTTTATTCTGGGTATACTGATGAAAGTCATCTATCCCGCACAGATTGCTATGTTTATTCTGGGTATACTGATGAAAGTCATCTATTCCATACAGACTGCTATGTTTATTCTGGGTATACTGATCAAAGTCATATATTCCGTACAGACTGCTATATTTATTCTGGGTATACTGATCAAAGTCATATATTCCGTACAGATTGCTATGTTTATTCTGGGTATACGGATGAAAGTCATCTATTCCGTACAGACTGCTATGTTTATTCTGGGTATACTGATCAAAGTCATCTATCCCGCACAGATTGCTATGTTTATTCTGGGTATACTGATGAAAGTCATCTATCCCGTACAGATTGCTATGTTTATTCTGGGTATACTGATCAAAGTCATATAATACCTTCCTCAGTGAAACGTTCGAAACACGTAATCCATTATTTTCCTCCTTGTGTATTTTGTGTTCTGTCTCGTGTTAATCGTTTCCTTCTTTTAAAACCTTATCCTTCAGCCAAGACTAAAACGTGTATTCACTTAAATTTTCCAAAACATTCCGCAAATCCATAATTTCTTTTGAACTGTTGTTATTAAAAAAAATTATCTGTCAAGAGAGTCGTTCATTCCATCTTTAGTGACAATTTCTGTTAGCTTTTGATCTGTTTATTCTTTCTTGTTTGGTCTTGGAGACAGCACTAACATTTTGTTTTTCATCCTTATTATTGTAGTATCATTCTCCTTTATCAAGAGTTCGATATTCTGAGTGTGGGTTGGTAGGAATTGGAGTAGACACTGATATTGCTCTGTCTAACTCTGATTTTGCCGATAAGTTCGTATCCTGCCGAATCTGTTTCGTTACGTGCACTTAAATTCTTTGGCGAACCTTCAAGAGGAAAGTTTCTTTCAGATATGCTAATAGTCTACCAACTGAGAGCTTTGTATCTGTTAAAACTGACGCACGAGCAGTCGTTGCTTATACGCGCCAATGCAGTTGAAACTATTCATTTAGTTTATCCTGAGATATGGTCTTGTTCAATTTTAACGATATATACTTTGTTAACTATTTGCGTACATTTTGAAATGGTTCATAACAGATAGAAGTTGTAATATAGCATGTTTATCAGTGACGTTAATTCTCACGCCTGTACTTGTACTTCACGTTCTTACAATGACGCTCTGATTCACATGGATAGAAAACACGTTTTCAAAACTCCTTAAACATGAAGAAAAACATCAAAAAGGAGTCCTCAATTTGAAAAAGTAATGCTTCTTATATTTTATCCTGGCATATAAAGCAGCACAATATCCCAAAAGCTTTCTTTTCAGGCAAAATTATCATCCAGTACAAGAGAACTATTCAAGCTCTGTCATGGAGACCTTGAACCCCTCCCTAATCCGGATCCTTTAATTTTTGTGTGCGTACTCTCTATGGTAATTGGATTATCTTGTTTTAATTCTGACTTTAGTCATATTCAGCTTCCAGTGATTGCAACAATACTTATAAATTAGCTTGACTTCAGTTCAACATGTGAAACATTAGTCGTAATTCATCTTTCAATATCACTTTGAGTGGTAAAATTTCAATTCAAATTAAATTCTCTTAAAATATAGATGAATTTCAAGTGACGCTAAACTCAAAGGAAGATAAATATTTACTTGAGCTTAGGAACAAGTATTCAAGCTTTCTGACAAAGGGTACATCAGAAAAGTGGGAAAGAAGGTACAAGAACGAATATTCTAGATAAGAGTACGAGACCAATAAAGTCCACATGGATATCTCAGTTACCAAGAAAGACAGCACCGAATCTGAAGGAACTTTAATAAAATTTTCATTAAATGACTCTTACCCCGAGGACAGTCTGAAATTGCAATCAGTGAACTTGCGAGCAAAGATGATTTAAAGATTTGTTGTCGGGGTGTGCATACGTTGAATTTTCAGATTTTGTACATAAAGAAAGTACTTTCAGTAAAGTTACCACAAACAGCTCCCAAAGGAATAAATACATTAAATTTTCATTCTTCAAAATCGTTAACTCCATCCCTGAAGAAGTTTTGCAATGTATCGTTTCGTTTCTTTCCAACGAAAAGCAGTGGAGTTATAACGAGCGTTTCAAAGGTAGAAATACACCAGTAATGAAACCAGTATATATATATATATATATATATATATATATATATATATATATATATATATATATATATCAACCACTTTTCCGTGTTCTGTTTCCTACTTTTTTTCTTCTTTTAAAAAGAATATAATTAATATGTTTAGATCCAATAAACCTATCGTTTAATTTAGCTAAAATATAAATAACAAGTGAAGTATCTTATTGTATTACATTTCACGTTCTCAGCTATTTAATTTATCAATCCGAGGAAATCTACTTATTGATTATTAATGTCACTGTATAATTTGTAATATCCTGTTCTCACATAAAGTTATTAGAAGCTACTACATTCGCAAATATTGTTTGTCATTTATATTTATTCCTCGTACATTTAATCGAAGACAATTTTCAGACATTATCTCCTTTAAAAAAGAATAATCGTAATAGCTACGTTCTATTCGTGCTTATATTCGTTTAAACTGCGAATATAATTCATCATATACATTATCGTCAAATACATATTTTTGCGTCTTCTGAAATTTCTCGATTTATCAATGACGACGGATCGCGAGGAAAACATGAACATGCTGGGAATTTTGACGAGTTTTGAAATGCATAACTGGCTATGAATATATTCAATCATTACAAAATATCAAATGACATTTAAATGAACGTCTTCAGTCACAATGATTAATAAACACAATTTTACAACAGAGATAGAGACCAAAAGGCGAGATCAGCGACATCCCGACGAATTAGTTTTATGATAGTGACCTCTTTCTATTCTGTATGCAATAATGGAATTTTTTTCAAGTAATTTGTTTGCCAGTAGCCGTATATCATAAATTTGTGAACAGAATTGTATAATTTAGCTTGCTTCATAACGAATTATATATTTTCAGATAACAAAGATATATTGCATGCACTCATCAGAAAGTCGTCAAAAAGAACCATCGAAACACAAGCGCGCAATTTCATGCATGCATACGATTACTTTTTATAAGTGGATAAAGTGATAAATACAGCGTTAACGTATGAGGGCATGCGCAAAGAAATGTTGAAAAAGCACGTTTTACGGACATATGGGAAATTTATAATCGTGTTCTTAGCGTGCGTGAGTTCTCAACATATTGGCGTGATGGATGAGTGTTACGAGAGTGCGCGCTCTTGTCCAATCACCTGGGGTGCCAGGGACCGACCGGGCAGAACCTAAGAAGGCGACCGGTGAGGGCACCACGAAGACGGAAATATTAGAACGGTGGGAGGCATGAAGCCAGTAATCCCAAGCGAAATCGTTTCCGTAAGACAGAAAAGTCGGGGGGGGGGGGTGGGCAGATAAGGGTACCCTCGCACATAAAGGGATCTCCTGTGCAACGGCTGCAACAAGCCAAGCCATATCGTTAAGGATTGTAGAAAGTATCGTCAGACAACGATTAATGTGGTAACGCCGCCTACTGTTCAGAAGCGAAAACCATGAAGTTGACCAACACAGCTGTAGCTACGGTAAATGGTGAGCTAGCAACCGTGTTGTATGATACCAGCTGCAATTATCCGGCCTTGGCAGATAGTAAATATGTTAAACCAGGTTACACAGGCGAGACGGTGGAAATCCAGGTCTCTAACAGGTCTAAAGATTTTCTCTCGGTCGTGAACAATGACCTACACTCACCATATGTGAACATGCTAATTGAATCAGAATGTTCGTCAGGGTTGTGGTCCTAGGGTGTAGGTTGTTGTTGTTGTTGTTGTAGGGTTTTAAAGCCATTTTCAGCACAACATACGCTGATACGGGATGAAGATTATAACTTAGCCCAGAGTAACCTCCAAGACGTACGGGGTGGGGTGGGGCGATAGTTTTAGGTGGCTGACAAAGTGTTGTAGTAGTTGCCGTTAGTACACAACAAACTTAGAGTCTCTTGGAAGGGATCGTTCGGTGTAAAGGAGAAGGGTGGGAGATAAAGAGAAATTGTACCACGTCAACTCACTCAAGCGTTATCACGAAAGAGAGACCCCCACAGAGTTAATGGTTGCTACATTTGTGACGAGAAGTGAGTGGAAACGGAAGTAAGTCCTAGTTGTCTTTGACAAAGGAAGAAACCTACGTCGATGTTGTCCTTGACGAGATGTTAACATCAGAGCAAATTAAGAACGTGGAGTCGACATTCCAAGATTACTCAAGCGTCTTGTCAGAAGGATCTGGCAAGACGGATTTGGAGGAGTGCACATTGAAGCTACTGGACGGTATGCCCGTGAAAGTGAGACCATATCCACTACCATAAGCGAAATTAGAAACTGTCAGAAATGAAATTCAAGCTTTGATCGATTTGGAAGTCATTGAACTAGCTGAATTAGACTACAGCAATCATGTTGTCTTTGTGCAGAAAAGGGACCGTGCGTACGGTTTTTTTTATGTATATATGAAAATATACAGGAAAATACAATTTCAGGTAGAAATGTTAGCTGATCCCGAGTCCATATTTGTCAGAGTGACCAAGGCGAAATAATATTCGAAAATTGGTCTGTCAACAGGTTATTGGCAAATTCTAGTCTTAAAGTCTATTTCTCTATGTCACCTGTTAATACATGCATATTCATATGTACCTGTTAATATGTTTTGTTTGCAATATATGTATTGACTTCATGTATGACTGTACCGACTGGCAAATGCAAGACGGAACCTGCTGTTTATAATGTTCGTATATATATGTATATATATATATATATATATATATATATATATATATATATATATATATATATATATATATAATACGTCAAGTATATAGCATATATATTTGTGCAACTCTGATTTGAGAGATACAAAAACACTCTAATTATGACGTTATAATGTTTACCCAAAAGTCCTACAAAAAGCTTAAAAAGAATCTTACCAACATTCAGTATGATAGCAACACATGTCGACGTTAACGTATGTTAAAATGTGTATTTTGTGTGCGTTTTACACTTTTAACATGGCTTTAGCAAATTGTCAGTCCTTTGGCTACGAGGTCGGCAGTGTGGCTGTTTATAGTGATGCCAAGCATTGGGGCATCATGTCTCGTACATGTTGAATTATGTCCCACCCAGTCACATTATCCTGACACCAGGACGACCAGTACTAACACTAAGCTGATAATGCTAAGCGCCAAGTCAGGAAGCTGCTAGTACCATTTTTTATAAATGTTTGGCATGACTCGGAATGGGTTCGAACCTGCGACCTCTCGCATCTGAGGCAGACGCTCTAACAGCCTGGGCCACCAGAGCCGTCGGATTATATTAAAATAACAATTTCCTGTCCCAGCAATACAATAACAAAAACTGGTCATCAATCTGTTTTTAAATAATAAAATTGTTTCCTTTTATGAGGAGTTGCCAAGTTTCGTAAACCCTTAAGGAATACATCTGTATATTAAATTCCTTATTAAAAATATAATAGAAGCGTGGTTTTCGTCTAATCCCGAGAACTACCCCAAAGAAAGCTCATACACAATTTTTCCCGGATTGATTTTATACAGAAGAGTTATATCGTTTCATGAATTTTCGTTTCGAATTTCAGTGGAGTGCCAGTTGCATTGATTATGATATTATTTTGTTAAACATTGTTCTTAGTTGGTCTACGTTTAGTCAGGATTACCTATTCAGGTTGTTTTGTTTCAACAACCGGATTAGCAGTTGGACGTTTAGAAAACTGTGATTATATTTTCCCGTTGATCTTACATAACGCTTCAGAATCATTCAGTATTTCAAATTCTTTCCAAAAATGATCTTCTTGTAGGTATTGGCACTGTAATTATAATTGACAGGAATGCTGGTACTTTCGTTTTCAGTGTTTCATAGTCTCTTCATGTTTCTTTCTTTTATTTTTCTTGCTTTGTTGTTCTTGCAGTATGTGCCATTTTCTCGTTTTAGGAATGAGATACAAGGTCAAGTAAGCTGAGGCTTTGGATGCTTTTTCTTTATTTCTCATTCTAGGGTAACAACTTTTGAAGACGTGTAGATAATGAACAAGATAGCATAAAATATGCAAATGTTTGTCATTTCCATGAACTGGTTTGTATTATTAAAATCTATGTCATGTATTTTTGCAATATAAGAATGGCTGCAAGACAAAGGCTTTGTTTTCCTATAGAAGCAGGTACTTGTTACAAATCACGTTTACCCAGTGTGATCCTGAAGAACACCAATCATTTTCACTCTAAGAAATAAAATAAAAAATTGTTTACATCTTAAAGACAATGTCACATTTTGACCTTGGAAAGAATCAATCATTTTAAAATAAAATATAACCTGTTTACGAAGGTTGCTATAAATTCTGAAACAAGTTCAGGATTTAGATCAATACCTGGTGTTTATAAACTAACAGTCAAGGTCAACTATTTTCTAGAAAGAAGTATCATCTCTAGTGAGTAAATTTACATTACAATATCATGAAATATAAATTTTACAAAAACTAAATACTGACAAACAATTAAATAGAAATAAATATATATTAAATCGGATATAATCAAATCAAATATATATAACAATCAATCAGTAAACTGTATATTGACAGTGTAAATCTTAGTATAAGGATATATTTTCGACAAAATATTCAAACTGAATAATCACCGTGAAACTAAATTTTCTTGAACGATTCACATCTGAACTGTACATCATGTATCATGTACTGAAAGGTAGCTTAACAATGCGAAAAGAGTAATGTGGTTCAGTGATGAAATAGCTATTGTTTTCCTTAGCGGAATAACGTAGTTTCAATACATGGCAAAATAACACTCTTCTAGAATATTAGAAGTCCAGCCTGGCTGTCAAAATTTGTCAGCATGGTGAATACGTTAGTGTTTAACACGTTTGTCAACCTTGAAAACAAGTTGTTAATCGAAAGGAAGGGATTTAGCTTAATCATCCCTCTGTCATTTTTGGTTCACGATTGAGTTGGTGGGTGTGGGTGGCTGTTAAAAACAAAATGTTCACGTTGAAAACATAGTGATGATTGTAATCTGATTTTTAAAAACAAAAATCTTTCGACATGCTTCTTTCCGTTCTTTCTATGCTAACCTTTCTTCTTTGATTTTGTAAGAATAATGGTTTCTTTTACGTCCACGTCTCAACTCTTACTGTTGTTTTCGTGCACGAGGTACATTTGTGATATAATGCGGTGCGCTCGCGAGTCTTTACATATATGGACGACTTGTTAATGATTTTGAGTTTATCAATGGGTAGAAAATTAACCAAACGATGGCACTTATGAACAGGGATAAACACACACTGAACAAAATATTGGAAACAAAAACAAATATAATATATATATTGGAAAAAGGAAAAATATCAATATCACGTGTGTGATTGAACAGGAAAGTGCCGTGTTCCAGTAATCTCTCAGGAATCTGCTCGGTAGATGCCTAATTTCCCAACGATCCCCCAAAAATCTGACTGACGATATGCCAAGAGAACAGATGCAACAAAAGAAGAAGGAATTAGTAAAGAAGAAACAGAAAGAACAGAAGGATTAATACCAACAGCTCCTTAGATGACAGGAACAACATCAACAACATCAGTTACAAGAATAACACCATCATCATAAAGAGAAAGAAGATAACCCTATACCGTGAACGGAATGTTAAGTCTTTATTTTCCTTCTCCGTGTCCACTAACCCATTCTGTAGATGTTAAGCACGTGAGCCAGGTTTGGGAGGTGCAGTTGTCATGGCTATCAGGAAGATCTTTGAAAAAGACAAAAACCAACAGCATGTTTCCTGACCACCCTGTTCTTTTGCAAACACTACTAAAATATTGCAGAACATCTGGGCGTTTTTATTTGTTTACATGCGTGCTTTACGTGTTTTTAATATATATATATATATATATATATATATATATATATATATATATATATATATATATATATATATATATATATATATATATATATAAATGCCCGCATAATTAACTTAAACTCATAGACTATAATATTTCAGTGTGAGTGATATTTAGTTTATGTTAATGTGTCACGGCACTCCTTTTGAAAAAGAGACATTGGAAAAGGTTCTTCGCCTTTTTTCATTTTCTCTGAATTATATTTTTACTTTGTTAGGTACGCGTGTTTCTTATTAACGTGTACTCTATCATGTCTACGAACTACACCTAGGTATGTTTACCTTCACGTCGGCGTCTCTAGAAGATAGGGCACTGCGTTCGCAAGTCTTGCATTCCAACGTCAACTCTATCACTTGGCATAATAGGAGAACATTGTAAAATTATAAAATTGGTTAACCGTATAACGCGATAGCCTTGTGTAGAGGACAGAAAATCTCTTTGACCGGTTAAATGACCACTATTCTCACCCTTGCTATCTATAAAGAAAAAGATCGTGCTTTTGTTTTAGATCATATAACATGTATCTCAGATAAATCACAGAGACCGCCAAGATAAAGACTGCATCTGCGGAGGAAAAGGAGGGAATGACAGTGCTAGAAAATTGGAGAGGAGCAAAAAACACATTAACGAGAGTTGATAATATCTCAACCGTACCCTCGTAAGAAGGAAAAGGCGGCTCTCAGCAAAAAGGGTGAAACCAATATTAGTGCCAGAAAACCTTTTAATAATAACTCCGATCTCTCAGAAACAGAGATACTACTCTATCATGCGATAGTATTGTGTGTTGAACGTTCGTATAAATTATATGTCTTTCACAAATAAAACCTAAACCCCACTATTTAATATCGAGTCCGTGCGTTTGTGAACATACCTACCCTGTTCAAGGGTAATAACGTCATTGTTTATAAGTGAGCACTTGTAGCCCTATCTCTCATTTCATCTCACTACTTTGTGAGAGTCTATGTTGATGCTGGTTAGTAGGTATAGGTGCTGGTAAGTAGTTATGTGTCTTGGTCAATAGCTATAGGTGATGGTCAGGAGTTCTAGGTGTTGTTCAGTAGTCTTAGATTTAACACATCTTTCTCGTCTGGAACCATATTTCATAAACTCAGTCAGCACATATAGCACTTTTACATCACAATAGTAATTTCACCTTGAGGCCAGATGGCTATTTTTGAAGCCAGCGTGCAATACGTTCAAAAGGGCAGCCATAATGTTGCTTCCCATTGAGGCCAAAATGCCATTTGTGAGGTACGTTGCCACACTATACAACACAGAACTCTTATTTGGTGACTTTAACTGGTATTTCAAGTTATGGTCCTGACAGCTAAATCTGGTCTTTTCAGGACGACCAGATCGTGCTATATGCATGTGTGTGTGTGTGTGTGTGTGTGTGTGAGAGAGAGAGGGAGAGAGAGAGAGAGAGAGAGAGAGAGAGCGATCACATAGTTATCCTATTAAAGCAATTGCAATCACTGATGTAATTAGTGAACGACTACGGTTTTAAAAATAAACAGGATCACATGCAGTTGGATGTAGAATTCTGAGACAAAATTAATTAATAAGTAATAATGTAGAATGCTTAATTTAAATGCATTTATTATGATTAACCTGATACCTAGATTGGCACTATAATATTGAAAAGTATGCAGTATTCAAATATAAAAAGTATGCATTTCGAAAAAGATGGCGACAGTGGAAAGAGTTTTTAATTATTATTATTATTATTATTATTATTATTTGCGCACAATAGGACTTCAGACTTGTTATCACTATATTAAGGTAAATTTTAAGCTGTCTTTGTTTCCTATTTTCAATGTTACTTCTAAAATATCGGATAATCAAGAGATACAGGTCGACAAATACATATCGCATGACTGCACTATACTGTGGCTTACCAAGTACTCTACGACGAACCCAGAACTTCTCCCATCCTCTTCGAACGTGCACATTTCCCTGGCAATAATGAATATCATATACCATTTTTTTTATCAGGCCCTATTCACATCCGATTGAGCTTGGTTGTTTCATTTTGCGTTTAGTGAATTTTTGCATAATACTTTTGTTACAATATACTGAGACATAATTGCTAGTTTAAAGTATGATATATTGTAACAAAAGTATTATGCAAAAATTCTCCTGCGATCTTTAGCAGCAGAGAGGGCGAATCCCACAAACTATTTCGCTTAACAGAGCCTTCTATCGAGAACATTTTAGATAGAGTGATTATTTTCACAAAATAAACCCTCCATTCAGAAAACATGACAAAATAGGCTTTCTCTGCTGACTTGAAGGGTTATCTCATGAAAATATCTACCTATACAACTATTTTTGCTAATACAAGGGTCTATCTTGCGAAAACACTCGGTATTGTTCAGCCCTCTCTGCTGCTCTGAATTAAAAATTGTCAGCTGTTATTGTCGTCTCTGATCGTTTTTGGTATTTGTGTGTTACATAAATCACGTCTGTGTCTACAAAATATCCTGGCAGGGGTTGCCTGTCGTCGCCCCCCTCTGCTGCTCTCTAGTTAAAAATTGTATCTAACCAACTCGAGGATATAAATTAAAAATTACTTATACCAAATAATGGTACACTCAGAATCTTACACAGCCAGGTTGTCTAGGGAGCGAGCAGGAGCACTTAAAAGATATATACCGGTGAAGGAAAAGTTTAAAAAGGATGTGCAATTACAACAACAAGCACAAGTTGAATACGCAACTGAAGCAAAGGAATTATTTAAGCCTGTTACTGCAATTACTGAAAAGGTTTTAACTGCTATTGGGGGACCAGAAGAAGGAAAAAGTCTTATTCAAGTATTGCGAGAAGAATCTGTGCTGCAACCTGCTAGACGAAAAATAATTGATCTCAAATCGAGATTTACTCCTGAGGGTATAAAGCGAATTGAGGAATTTTCCTTGACAGATGCCCATAGTAGTTATGATTTTTTTTAGGTTTGCTGACGAAAATTTTCCGCGACGAGATCAATATTTAAAACCCGAGTATGTTAAAAGTGCAAAAAAAGATACTTGGGGTGATTGGTTGTATAAAATAGCTACAAACGACTACACCATAGACAGAACAGATGTTGGTTATCCATTTTTTGCTAATGGAATAAGCGACTACAATAAAGAACAGCAAGAACAGCAAAAACAGCAAAAAATAACGCGTCAACAGCAACTGGTGGAAAAACGAGAACAGCAAAAAAAAATACGAGAGCAAAAACAACAAGAAAAAAAATTAACACAAGCGCAAAAACAACAAGCAAAACGACGTCAACCTTCCCCTGTGCGACAGCCTGAAATAGACCTTTCACTTCCTGCGCCGTTGCAACAGACAGAGAAAAAGAAAACGAGGAAGACCCAAGAAATCATCACGGTCGATAACAGTTCCACATGCAGATGTGCCCGATCCATCTCCGTCGCCAACATCTGATGTTTCCGGAGTAGCTTTTGTTAATCCTGAACTGGATGAATCTATTAACCAATTAATTGAAGAGATAAGTAAAAAATATCAGCTACCACCCACTGGCAGTGGTTATGGAATTCCTTGCCCTGATAATATTTTCAATGATGTGTCTCGGCTAGAAGTTCTCATTGGAGGAAGACGTGCCGGAAACAACTCGCCGGAAATAATTAATGAGGCCTCTGATATTTGCCGGAGATTATTTCAAGGTGGCATCATGGATGCTCATGTGTATCATGAACTCGTCGATGAGCTCGTTGATAGTGACTAGGGTCACCGTGACTAAGGTTACCGCGATTAGACACATGGCAATAGCATAACATGGTCATATATAACAGACACACAACCGCGCAGATCCGCGCAGTAAACTCACGATTACCAATCTATAGAGCAACTTACGGAGACGGACTTGGAGATACAGCTCAGCCATTATTTGCAGGATTAGCGCCAAAGTTGGGTCCTCTTGCAAAACAGCTATATATGAAAGCCATTAATGTTGTTGGTGAAAAAGCTCCTGGTGCAATTGTTGGCGCTGCTGGCAAAACACTCTTGGCAATCAAAGAGAGAATAGCGCGACTAATGAGACGCAAACCGGTAAAATTATCAACCACCGAAACCGTGCCCGCGGATGTAAGTAAAAAAAAATAATAAATCAAGCCGCAAATCAAAAACTAGCGGCAATGGAATCCGACGTGCAAAAAAATATTACAGCAAATTTAATATCGGGATCATCCATTTGAAATCACACGCAGTAGTATAAAATGTTCAAAATGATATCCGATACAGCATTCAATATAGATGAGCCGGTCGAGCGAGACAGATCGGTGCGTGATTATCAGTTTTATTCCTATGATGCACGAGATCCAAATCAGAAGGAGCGTATTGAACTTCAAGTTCACGATACAAGTAGATATTACTTGCCATCTGAGGCGTTTATTGAAGTAGAAGGCAATCTTACAAAGGCGGATGGCACTAACTACGACGCCGATGACAGAGTTGGTTTTGTCAACAATGGAATCATGGCATTGTTTAGCAGCGCCGCATACATAATTGATGGAAAAAATATCAAAATAATTCAAAAAGACCTTGATGTTGCCACAACAATAATTGGTCTAGCGAGATATTCTGACGATTACATAAGATCAGCTGGGCCATCAATGATGTTTGCCAAGGATATCACCGACCGCGACGATCATATCAGGTATTCTAAAATACGAACACCACGAAATACTGCAGTTGATCCACAGCCAATTGCTGATGGTCCTGAATACGAAGCCAGACCAGCTGCTGAATTTGATATTGTATGAGGTGATAGCGCAACTTACAACTTGGGATTTACAACACGTCAAGCAATGCTGTCAGGAAATACCAGAAATTTCTCGTGTGCGATTCCACTTACTCACATCTTTGGATTTTGCAGAGATTTCCGAAAGGTCATTTTTGGAGCTAAACACACAGTTATGCTTCATAGAAAAGGCGACAGCAATGATGCGATCTGGCGAGGACATGGTGTTGCTGATGCTGGTATGGTAACATTAACATAACTTTCACTGTGGATGCCAGTGCTAACTCCATCGGTTACAGAAGAGCCGCGACTGCTTTCTTTTATGAATCAAGGTGGTAAATCGTTGATGTCATGGCTTACAGCAACCATAGACACCGTCTCAAGTCGAGTCAGGGATGTGTTTACTTGGCATATAGCATCACAAGAGGGGGTTTCTGCGCCGCGACATATCTTTATTGCGCTGCAGGATGTTTCCCGGACAAATAATCAACTAAAGTCACATATGATATTTGACAAACTTAATGTTACTGAGGTTTCGCTGAGAATAAACGGCCAGCAAGAACCATCTGAAGATATAGCACTGAGTTACACAAATAACCATGTGGCGCGCGCATATCATCGCTGGTTGACATTTCTGGCGCGTAACCTAAATATAGATACTGGTACACAAATATCACAGCTTGACTTTACAAGTTTGTATCCGATTTATTACTTTTCGCTGGAGCATCTTGACTTGTCCAAGCAGTCTGTTGTTGATATTCACTTCCGAGCTCGTGTCGGCGAGTTACCAGTTCCTGATCCTGTTGGTGCGGCAGGTGTTCACGGGGATTACAGAGCAATCGCTGTTGTACTTTCTGATAAGGCAATGTTGCTTGAAGGTATTAGTGGTCGAATGAGAGTCGTTGATGCACCAGTGGAAAATATGTAGCATTGATAAAAGCAATGTGTAAACAATTATATCAATCTCGTATTAAATAAAATGTCATACAGTCACGTTAATGTCACTCTGACTCCTGGTCAGGCTAAAAAATTACAATCGAAGAACGCGAACACATGTGGAACAAAAGTAACACTAAAACACGATCAAATCGCTAATGGTGGTCCAAACAAGTTATCTTTGACTAAAACCCAGCTAAAACATTTCAGTAAAGCAAAGCAGGCGAAAACTGGAACTCAACTTGATTTCTCTCCTGCAGCTGTCAAAGATATGGTTAAAACCGGCGGTATATTTCCACTTCTCGCAGCAGTACCAGCACTGATAGCTGCTGAGGCTCCCGCAGTCGCCAAGGCCGCCGCGTTAGGAGCTGTTGAAACCGCTGCTGGAATGGCACTAAAGAAAGCCACAGGGAAAGGATACAAAAAATGGGACGCGGGCTAAGACTTCCAGGAACTCCGGCGTCATGGTACCTAAAACGGGTCTAAAAATGGTAGCATTTTCACACCGATGTCAAATTTTGATTTTTCTCGATGCTGTTAAACAATTAAATATAAAAAATTTCAGAGGCGTCTTTATGAGAGATCAGTTACCACGACAACCGAATAATCCAGAAACCGGAATTATTAATCTTGATAACAGCAATGGTCCAGGAACTCACTGGGTTGCTTACGCGATCGATCCACTCGGAATTATCTATTTTGATTCGTATGGGTTAGCACCGCCAGTTGAATTTCTAAAATATACAAAAGACGTCCCCACGACAAAGTCAGAGAACGTTTGGTACTCAACACTACCCACACAAACACTAACCGATCCTCCGATATGTGGCCGTGAAGTATTGAATGTTCTTGATGCGATATCAGCGTCAACCAAACCACCTCACAAAGTCGTGCACGAGTATACCATGGGTCGATTTAAACAGTTTCCTATCAAATAATGGTTGATATTTACGGAAGATCTCTTATCGAAACAAAGACAAAAAAAACGCGCCGACGTGGATTTATCAAAATATGCGACCAAAGATGAAATCGATAATCTTTTAAGTCTGACCGGGATAGACCCAGATGAGGTTGTTATTTTTCAGGACCGACCCGGAAAATTAAAAACCAGTGATATCAAATGGTATGAAATAATTCGTAGGGTTATTGGAGCTACTCCGAGTAACATCCCTGTGTTCACTGATAGCGGAAAAATCAGAGATTCGCTGATATCAATTGCGGCGCTGCGAGATGATACGCAAAAAGCTGCAGGGGAACGTGTAAAAAAAGACCGGTGATACAATGACAGGTGAACTCAGTCTCAGCGGTAACAAAATAACTATGTTAGCGGATCCAACATCGTCGGAAGATGCCGCAAATAAACAATATGTTGACACAGGCGTTAGCGCCATTGACGGTAAACTAACCACGCTGCGGGCTGAGTATGATGTTCATGTAAACGCGTTTACAAGACTTCCAAGAAACTTTCAAAAAACCGATGATGCCACGGATAAGTTCTTTGGAACTCCTCGCGTTATCGACATAAAACTTTCTGATATCAAGACCAACATTGACACGATCAAACAAACACAGCAAAACATCGTAGCGGGGATTCCTGAGATCGTTAACAAAACCAGCTTGATTAAAGTCCCCACTGGAGTTACTCCCGAGCATATCACCAACATAGTATACACGGTATCATCGGGATTTGCAACATGGTCTCGACAAAATAATACTATCAAATATACAGCAACAGTCACTGGAGTGTATAGACTGTCTGTGTTCAGTGCCGCTAAATTTGAAATCTTTACAACATATCCCTGGAGACATTCCACCGACAAGTATTCCGGGGTTGTGATTATCATATTAAATAGCGGAACCGAAGAAACATTTATGCTGGAATCCGCCGACAAGAAATTAACCACAACATCTTACTGGTGGTGTTTGGAATTTGTAGCTGAAACGCCTCAGTTGGTTACTGCGTAAAATAATAAAATGGCCTCGAGGACGAAGTCAACAGCGCAGCAATACAGATATGATCAAGTACGCGAATGGCAGTCAGAGTTAAAAAAATACTATTAACAAATACACAGCAAAGGTAAAAAAATACAAACGACGTGTAACCGTGTTAGACACAATAGTGTATTCGGTGTCAGCGGTAGCTGCATCCACGGGAGTATTATTATCAGCGCTGACACCAGTGACAACTGCAATCGCGGTCACAATTAGAGTTTCAACATCAGCGACAATTGCAGGAGTTGCTAATATTATCGCGAAAAGAATATCCTCGTCTGTGTTAACAAAAAAGTTAAACAGCGCGGCCACGAGCACCTACTCGAAATTGTCAGCGCTGATATCATCCAGTCTTGACGATACAACAATAACAGATTCCGAATTCGTGCAAATGGCAAAGATATACAACGTCTATACTCAGAGTACAAAGTACTTCGATTTGAGACGACAGCAGATAAATAACAACAACGGAATTACTTCAGCAGATAGTCACAAATACAAGCCCGGCGCAAACATCTTTGTTAACAGTAACCTCAACTAAGCCAAAATTCAATATTAATTTTTCAACTGCGATTCCAGCATGCGAAATCGCGTTAGCACAATTACGAGTATATCACAGTTGGCCCAATATCAGATCAAAATCATTTGGTGGATTACCAGCAAATAATTCGTTTGTGTTTGCATACAAAAATAAACCCAATGGCACGCCAGACTGGAACGTCATTGGGGTACCAACCGGGTCTTATCAAATCGAAGAAATCAATGAGGAATTACAACGTCAAATAAAAAATATTACAACAAAGGAATCTAAGATAACAATAACTGTTCACGAGCAAACGCTGTCGGCGACCATCGAAATAAACACCCCAGACTACGCCGTGGATATCTATAATAGCTCGATCAGAACAGTGTTAGGATGGCCTGAACTCGATCCACCGACGCCACCAATACCAACAACACCTAAAAAGTCTGACTATGTCACTGATAATAAGTCATATCATGAAATTACCATGCCATATAAATTAAATTTGGATAATTTAAAAAATACATCGGGAGGTACTAGTTGGTTTGAATTTCGCAGTAAGGACAATATGAGGTTGTATTTTGCTCGTGAACTAGAAGGAGGAGAAAATGTAGTTGCGGCTATTCTCGATGGTGATCTTAATTATAATTTTAAAATCATTAATCAAGAACATAAAACACAACTAACGCAGCTACGGCAGCTCTTCCAAGAATATCTTTTTGATTTACAAAGTTCACGCAGCAAAATTATTACGCGGATTGAAATATTAAATCAGCTTGCCGCCGACATGGAATATATTAACCAGCGAATCGTTCAGGCAATAATTTATCACACTGATACCGAAGACCAACCCTTTAAACGAAATTTTCTAGCTGCATATTCACTGACAGAAGCCACGCTGCCGAATTTTAAATTTCCTGGGTATAATGTTCCCGAGATGAAAAAATCCATCACCGACCTCATCAATGAATCCTTTGATGACATACTCGCACAACACAGGCGAACACTACTGTAGCCAACTGTCCTCAGACACAACAATAACCCCGAAGGGCAAGGCCGGCATGTATCCCCGGGCATCGTAAACATAACTGAAGTGGTCGCGGTCAATCTTGTGTGTGATGTCATTTGCAATTACAGCACGGACACGACATTATCAAATCAAGCCCAGCAAGGATTTATTCTTTATTCATTTACTCCGAAAGAACCACCTGGATTTCTGATTGTGCAAGGGCCGATCAATCCGCTCTATCTACGATGTCATAATCCGTGGCTGACCAGAATAAATTTCGCGCTGACAGACCAGCGTGGGAATCTTATTGATTTGCGAAATGAAACACTACATATTAGTCTCCTAGTGAAATCCTAAAAATCTTCGATTTTTCGGGATTTCCAATCGTAAAAATCTTCGATTTTCGGTCTTCGCAGAACAGTAAAAAATATTTTATTTTATATATATTTTGTACACATCGACCAATTTCTCAATTTGGAAAGGTAATTTACTAGCAAAAATCACAGAAATCGTCCGATTTGCTAATTTTGATAGGGTGTTTACTAGTAAAAATCACAGAAATCGTCCGATTTGCTAATTTTGATAGCGTGTTTACTAGTAAAAATCAAGCGAATTTAGTAAAAGTTAAAAAATTACCGAAAAATCGCAGAAGATTTCCACAATTAATATAATGTATCATCGCGTGAAATGTTTCATACATGATAAAAGCTTCTTGATAAAGCTGTCAACGGAGGAAAAGTTACCCCCGAAAAAATAATGGTTGATATATACGGTAATGACGATTTTATACTGACTGATGTGCAACTACAAGTATTGATAAAATATCATGTTGTGATTGCGCATTGCAGTGTACATCAAATCCTCGAATATATACGCGTATTTAGATCTTAGATTAGATTGATAAATTTATAGATTTATAAATATGTACCACCACATAAATGTTTTTGTATATGACAAACAAGCGCTCGAGCAAGCAGTTAGGGCTGCATTTGCCCAAGAAGAAATTAACGTTAAATTCATTATTGATGAATACGGAGACGAAGATTTCTTACTAACACAGCAACAGTTAGATAGTCTCAGACGCGAGCATATTATTTCAATTGTATGCGACAGAGATCAAATTCTCAATTATGCACACTCCTGCATTAAACCCCAGCGACTAATAAAACTACTATCGCGCTGATTTCATTAAGGATTTTATCACCTTGACTTCATCAAGGAAGTAAAAAAAAAGTGATTTATTTTTTTACTTTCGATTTCACTTCCAAGTACTTGACGAAATCAATTTGAGATATTTACTTCCTCGTCAGTCTTGATTTCGTCATTGATTTCATCCTTGACTTCGTCTTGACTTCGTCAGCGGACACACAATTTTTCAACTTTCTCACACGAGTATTTATTATTTTTTTTATTTCATACTCTTGAGCCAATGCCAACATAATCTTTTCAATTGCACTAGACAATGAAACAAATTCATTTATTTGTGCTTCTTCTACTATAGCCAGCGATTTATACAAATTATTTTGAATTTTTTTTTATGAATCGATACTGAGCAGGAAGTATATAACGCCCTGCGCATTTAGCTTCATGTAAGGATTCAAAATCAGACATAATTGTTTCAGGATTTAGTGATATATTAAATCCGCGTTCTTCTAACTTTTTAATAGCAGCAATCACATTATTGATATTTTCGTAATTCATATATATAAATATTATATATTTAAAAGAAAAAAATAGACCCCACATCTCCTTGAGTCTCTAGCTTATCATATGATATGCTACCAAACTCAGGAGCGGAAACACGACCCCATGTGAGCCCCTAACCTGTCAAATAACAGTCTAGAGAGCCCAGAGGGTGTGTTTGCGAGCGACGAGACGTTCCCCATGTGAACCCCTATCTTATCAAATGATATACTAGTAGGTTCATATAGGGATAACACAACATATAGTATTTACACTATTTACAGTAGGATATAGTAGGACGGCACAGTACATATAGAAGCATATTTACAGCATTATATTTACACTATTTACAATCCCATATATAACTTAATTCTAACTTATCCTAGGACGGTACAGACATATAGAAGCATATTTACAGCATTGTATTTACACTATATACAATCCCATATATAACTTAATTCTAACTTATCCTAGGACGGTACAGGCATATAGTATTTATAGTAGTAACTAAGGACGGCACAACATATAGTATTTACAGTAAGACGACTCATCCTAACGGAGTCATTTTCTATATTCAATAGCGGGTATACCATCCCCCCAAAATCCCCCTGAATAACGCAAAAAGCATCCGCCATGAGCGGATATGACGAGATGGTATTGATTACTGTTGAACTTCGAAGACTCCGTCTTCTAATAAGATAGTATCTTATATAAACCGACTGATACTTGAAAGTTCAAAAATAGCTCACTCAATGGGCGTGACGTGTTTAAAATGTTTTATTTATTTTTTTCTTAAATATAATCGCACAAAAAATACAGATGAACCATAAAACCGAACAAGTGTAATAAAATAAATATTTTATCCATGAAAAAAAAATATTATACACCCGCGGGTGTTGACAAAGTCACCTTGACGAAGTCACTTTGATAAAATCAACGGGACGTTATTGGAGATCGTGTTACCTGTACACGGAGAACCGTTTATCCGTCTGTAGTGTATATCGTTAATTTAAATTCTAAGCTGAATTTAAATTGAAAAATACCTTTACTTGTGAACACGGAAGTGTTGGCTGTAAATAATAATTGTATACCGCTCTGCCGCGCTGAATAAATTTACCTGTATTGCACAATCTCAAGGAGTGTTGTGCAAAGGGAGGGAACTAATTGCATGAGATATGTTTAACGGAGTTATCTCCGTTTTTTACATTAAAAATCCTCGGATTTTAGTGATAATGAAAAACAATTTTTTGTTTATTTTTTTTTGACAGAGCGGATTTGGTTATATTTTCTGCAACTCTTCGTACTGAGGGTATGCAAATATTAAAATATTTACCAGCTGAGTTCATTGATTGAAATATTATTTCTTCATTCGTTTCTAAGTTTATAGATACAACTCTCTTGGCGCACTTATTGCTACGGCCAGTGTTACCAGCCCTACAATTTTGGCTTTGCGTCACAGCCCTTAAATTGGATAAAGAATTATCGGTTGTCACACCGTTGATGTGATCGATCACAAGATCGTCTTGGATCACTCCGTTAAATACCTCAAACACGAAACGATGACAAAGATAATTTTTCTTTCCAACAGTAAACATTAAATAACCAGCATTAGTAATAAATCAAACTGGTTTTTTCAACCTGCTATTTCTGACTATTCCCTCCCGAGATGCTTCATAATTTTTAATGATGGGATGTGGGACAAATTCTTGGCTCATTTATATAATAATATATTTGTCTAATTTATAATTTGCCTGAAAACTTATTAAATATTCGCGCTCGGATTTCAGCGCGGCATCGTTATTTTTTTTTTGTTGTAATATCGTTTGAGTTTACGGTATCGTTTTCCTCCGCACCTTGCACATAACTGTGTTTTACTCCTGACCCCAACACCACATCGCAGACACGGTATTGGCCCTAAACTCCCCCTTCGGACGCTTTGGGAATGTGTCCCGCAGAATTCACCTCTGCAGGATTTGTTACAAAGAGTACCAAGCCACTTGCATTTATTCATTTTATATCTAATATTTCTTATTTAAATATTTGTCTTAAATATAATATGGAGGAATTTGAAAGATTATCTACCACTGGCACCGGGAGATTCGATCTTGACAGACTAACCCCTGACTCGCGACGACGTTCCCTGACTGATCTGTTTGATATTATCAGGAATGCCAAAAAGGAATTCCGCGACGACGGTGCATCTCACGTATGGTCGTCATTTAAAATTATCCGCGACTACTCTGTCAATGTTGACTCTGTCAAGGATGCTACAATGAATGATGTACGGGCAAAAACGATTATCGATTATCTCTTTGATGGATATCAAGGCAGTCGGAAATATTTTTTCAGAATAAAATTTATTGTGCAAGCAGATTCCGATACGTGGATTATTCGTGACAAACTCGACCCTGTCCTTGCTAGCGGAAAGACCATTTTGTTAAGTAAAAATTCCAAACCAGGAATGCTGACTGGGATTGATAAACCATATTACGCTCGAGCATATCCTGTGACCGCGGTCATTTATGGAATCTATCCGATAAAAAAAACAAAAATTGATAAACTCACCCCGATGAGGATGACTTCGTCATTGACGACTTCTCGTTGGGGCTGAATTGTGTAGCCGAGCGAGTAATGGAACATTTTAAAAATGCGATGCGGAGAAACGGTCTGACTGCGTTAAGACAGTCCAAGATAACAGCGTGGGCTGAGCGGGTCAAACACACAGGAGCGTCAATAAACGATGTCGCCGAGCTAGAAAAAGCATTAAGATTTCCCATAACCGTAAAAACGATAACAGAGGAAGTGTTATACAAATCGGAATATAATCGATACGGAGCTCCAATAAATATCATTGATGATAACGCTCACGCTTGGACTAACGCAGTTACGATATTTCCGCGGGATCGTGTTGTGAAATATTATCAGGGAAATATTTTTGATTTTATTAAACAGATAAGCAAAAACGATCCTGTGTCGATGTGGTTATTTAAAAGTTCCGAAGATGGCGAGTATGATCAATTTGTAAAACCTACCGGTGACTTATACCGGACGGAATCTCTGCAGCAACAAATGAAAAAACTCGCAGAGAAATATGTGAAAATCGAAGAAAACAGTTATTAACTAATTTTTTTACAGTTCCGAGTGTTGTCGCCCACGCTGCAAGAGAAAGAAATTCGTGGAAACCAACCCGAAGTGAGTTTCACAATTGAGTTGTGTCGAGTATGGACATGGCGGACTGTGGAATACCCTGTATGACCACCGGGATATGATTTCCGTGGATATGACTGCATTCTATCCGGGAAGCTTTCTCGGGATGGGCGAGTGCCGCGAATATTTTAAGCGATTTGGACATCCCACGAACTCGATGACACGAGTTGCTATAAACGGTCCTTTACCCTACTTTGACTTGACAGGATTTGCTCTTGTGACTTCGTTTGAATTTGCTGAAAAGCTTCATCCGTGCTGTTATGTTTGGTTTGGCAGACACTTTAGTGAAAAACGTTGGGCGCCAATAGTGTTATTGCGATATATGCTTGACAGCCGAATACTGGTATCGTTGACGGTCAGTGAAGCAATCATATCATATCGACCGCAGACTTTAGTTTGGTTGCCAACACCGGAGCGTATCAGTCTCGATGATGTCATTGGCGAGTATGCACGAGAGAGTCCAAATACTCCCATGGATGTCATTGACGGTGAAGCTCCTAAAATTCTCGAGAACAAACTCAGCAATAGTGAAAAAACAACAAAAGATCTCGGACGAAGAATAATCGGTAAATTTACTCAAGGTGGTGCATATGATCATAAACTACATCACTCGCGGCTGATTATCGATGATGCTGAATTGGACTTTATAATTGCTGATGCCACTGCGAGAAATATATTTTGTAATCGGGAGGACGCGCGCTTGTCCGACGGGGAAAAGTTGGGCACAATTGTAAGTTATATTAGCGAAGAATACACACATTTAAGATCTTCGATGCTGGCTTATGTTTCTATAAATTTGATATCAATGATAAATCGATTTCCTGACACCGCAGTTAGAGTTGCAACGGATTCATTTTATATCAATAAAAAATATTCAGAATCACTGGCTCGTTTTACAAGCAGCGATGAATCATGGAGTTCGTGGAGAATAAAAAAGGAAATGTTACATGGATATTGTGAATCCGCTGATGTTACGATTAAGGATGATGATTGTAAATCAGAATTATCAGAAATGTCGAACGCACCATCTGTGTATGATCCAATCACTAGACACAAAACCGTTTATTTGAACGGACCGGGCGGGTCTGGTAAGACAACTCGAGCGATTGAATTATTTCGAAATTCGGATGTGATTGTGCTAACACCTACACACAGACTCGCCAGGGAGATGAACAACGAGGAGTTAATTCTTGCACTTGGCACAGCTTTTTCGAATACAGCGATGGTGTATGGACTCCAGATCGAATGGGAATAAAATATATTCCCGGGAAGATAATTTGGGATGAGATATGTACGGTACCGTTAGATACATTAAAATTGTTCCTGGATTGGCTGCTAGCAGCGAATACTGCAGTGATAATGTGCGGCGATCATGGTCAGCCACCTCCGTTTGTTGGTCCATCTCCACATGATTGGTTAAAAGATTTTGCTGATTATTATGAAGAAGTGTCTGATGATCATAGAGCACTTGATGCAACATTGAAGGAATTTAAAACATTAATCAGATTACAATCGAATAAAATTCAATGTGAAATCATGCGCGAGATGATTCCTGAAACTTCAATGAACGACTTTTGGAAAACATGGAAACCAGACGATTTGATAGTGGCAAGTAGAAAGATAGTTAGAGACACACTTCAACAGCAGTTATTTCAATTACAACGGGAGAAATTTCCAAATTTGCCAGTGCCGTTATGTTATAGACCAGCTGATACGCGGTTACAGAAGATAGATGTTGCTATTCCTGGGACAGAGTCAAGGGAACAGAATTTAGTATTGAATGATATTGTGCGTGTTGACATTATTTCTGTCAAAGACGCACTAAAAATGAACAAATCACCATGGACGCTAGGATACGCAATGACGATTCATTCCTCTCAAGGACTGACTATCAGTGATACAACTGTCTGGATCGTTGATGATTGAATCGAATGGTCAAACTTAGTTTACTTAGCTGTGTCCAGAGTCAGAAGAATATCTCAACTGCGAAGAATTGTCTTGGAAGAGTCAAACGCGGACAATGAAAACAACAGCGACATAATAAAAAGAAAACTAGCTGGTTACAAACAGGGTGACAAAAAAAAATAATCGCGATTTCGACCTTGACACTGATTTTATCAGCGCGCTGAAACAACAACAGAATAATCACTGTGCGAGCTGTAATTGTATAATGCTATGGCAGTATTCGAGTAATAATCCAAGACAATTCACCGTAGATAGAAAAGATAACAGTCGCGGTCATACACGCGATAATGTGATGCTGACCTGTCTTGAGTGTAATCGGCGTAGAGGCGCCAGCGCCTTGGGTGCTAGTTAAGTGATCGCGGTGGTAATTGTGTGTCCTCGGGAATTACTTGTAATTGTTCACGTGTGAATCCACGTTGAGGAGCAGTCGAATCCAACCTGTAGATTGCTGGTCTACCAGTGGATCTTGTTATGTTAGATATTTTATGTGTAGTAACACTCCAGATGGGATCAGTCGCTGTCGCTTTACCACCTTCAAGTTCACCTGGTTCATATAAATATCTCACAGTGACATCACCTAATACTGGCTGCGCTGAAGAATCACGTTGTATGGGTATATGTTTTTTTGTGATCGCGATGGCAGGTTTCATGTTGGTTGTTCGAGTAATTTCATTATTTAGCGCAGCTATCACACTTGGTAATCTTGCAACCCATTCACGAGAACTCGTATCCTGAATGAATTCCTTAGCGTATTGATATCCAAATAACCGCTCAGCAAGTGTTCGATTAAATCGCTCAACAATTGCCTGATCACGGTGAATTTCAGTATGCCCTCATCTGATGGTAACGTTATGTTGCTTCATCAGCGACGATACTGCACCCTGAAATTCTTTGCCAGGATCAACTTGTAATAGATTTGGCCATCGCAGACAACTTTGTGGTCCACCACCTCGTTGATACATTCGTTCAACGCAGAAGCAACCTCAGATGCTGTTTTAGTCGCTAACGGCTTCGCATCTTTGTATCTACTTGCAACATCAACTACAGTTAACGCGTACTTGTATGTGTTTTGACGTCTTCGGATTTTAATAGTATCATCTGGCAAAAATAATATATCAGTTTGATGAACTTCATTTGGTACACTAACATTAAAATGCGCAAAGTGAATTTGTTTGGGACGCGGTAGATAAATTTGCCATATTGCTTGTTTGGATAACCAATTTTTAGCAGTAACTCGCGTAACTTTTGCTGCTTCAGCGAGTTTACTAATTGCTGCGTTAGCTCTCCAATATCCTTTTGGGGAATAATAAATCGACTCCATTATAATTAATTACCAGCACCTAATACAAGTTTAGATTTCATTGCGGATTTTATTAACCAGCTAGCTAACTTTTCTTTGAAAGATTTATCAGTGATGGCATTTAACGCATGAATTAATTTCACATCCGCGAGATGGCGCTGTTGCAAATCCTTACTTCGGTTAGCTACATCATGCGCATGACACGCCTTACCAATAGCGTTTATCGGATACTCACCTGGATTGGGCTGATCTAAGGCATCAAGTCTGATATCAAGTCGGGTTCCAGGACCACAGTAATTATATCCCGGAAGATGTTTTTCTCCTGGGTATTTAGTCCACGGAGTTCCGGGTAATTTTCCAAACTTAGCTGCGATATCACCGCCTGGCTTTTTTTTTTTACTCGACGGCATAAATCTAAACTTGCTTGTGCCGCATCGTTTACACTTGCCTGTAAGCGCTTGTCGATTATTTTTTGTTATAGTGGTTGTTATGTCGGCAGTTGGGGTACGTGTTCTACATTTCACACAATATAAATCCATATTCTTTTTATAATATATCTAATGGAGATCACTGACTTTTCCGCTACAAAACGACGAGAGCCAATCAAACATAACTCGGTGTACCAAATTCTGTCCGAATGATTATCATAGGTCCATCTGGGTCGGGTAAAACACAGTTGTTGTTAAATTTAATAATGAAGTGGATGAAGTGGGATAAATTGTATTTGATAGCTCCGTCTGTGGACGATCAGCGGTGCTATGAACGTAATAAAAGATTTTAACGAAAGTGCAAAAGTTATAAGTGAGGACGATAAAGACGTCGTTGAATTTATCACTGATATCAATGAAGCGCCGAGTATTGATGAC
Source organism: Sinohyriopsis cumingii (assembly GCA_028554795.2). NCBI lineage: Eukaryota > Metazoa > Mollusca > Bivalvia > Unionida > Unionidae > Sinohyriopsis > Sinohyriopsis cumingii. The sequence continues at coordinate 535,439 of JAPYKE020000149.1, read as the reverse complement.
ATTGATGGAAGTGTAAATAATTTAGTCGTGTACGATGATGTAATGTTAGACAAACAGACAAACCCTGCCAGGATATTCTCACGCGGCAGACATAAAAACACTGATGTGATTTATGTAACACAGCGATATACACAAATACCAAAAGTGATCAGAGATAACTGTAACATTCTTGCGGTGTTTAATAGAGTCGACACGCACACGTTAAGAAATATTCATCAAACCTGGTGCAGCGGCGATATGGATATAAATAAGTTTAAACATTTCTTTAGTCGTGCTCAGGCAAAACCGCACGGATTTGTAACAATAAATTTACATGATCCTCGAACACGGTATCGAGTTGGGTTAGATACAATTTTTAACTAGAGATCAACAGAGAGGGGCGACGACAGGCAACCCCTGCCAGGATATTTTGCAGACACAGACGTGATTTATGTAACACACAAATACCAAAAACGATCAGAGACGACAGTAACAGCTGACAATTTTTAATTCAGAGCAGCAGAGAGGGCTGAACAATACCGAGTGTTTTCGCAAGATAGACCCTTGTGTTAGCAGAAATAGCTGTATATGTAGATATTTTCATGAGATAACCCTTCAAGTCAGCAGAGAAAGCCTATTTTGTCATGTTTTCTGAATGGAGGGTTTATTTTGTGAAAAGAATCACTCTATCTAAAATGTTCTCGATAGAAGGCTCTGTTAAGCGAAATAGTTTGTGGGATTCGCCCTCTCTGCTGCTTCTTTTAATTTTATGGCATCGTTCTTTTCGGCATACGCTCTACTAAAGACAACTACACTGGGGAAACACATCTTTTTTGTGAGCTTTGTTGTTGTTGTTGGGTTTAACGCCATATTTCAGCACACGATAGGCTATGCATGGCGGCCAGTACTAATGGAAGAGGAAGAACCCGGGAAAACCCCGGGAAGAACCACCGACCCACGAGAAGCTACTGGCAAGCTTTCTCACACACCCACATTGGCTGAATCCTAGACTCGAACCCACGCAGACAGAGGTGAGATGGCAGTGATCCGAAACGGAGAGCGCTTTAGACCACTCGGCCACTCGGGGCCCTTTTTTGTGAGCTATTAATCTGAATGATGCTTGTTTTGGTAGAAGGGACTTCATACATAAATACAATTTTGAGTCGTCCACTACATCTGAGAGGTTTAGCGTGTGTCATATAAAGAGTGGCTTTTCCAATCGGTCAACATGACTGACCGAGGTTGTCATGATTGACCGAGGTTGTCATGATTGACCGAGGTTGTCAAACGGTCGTTATCTTTAACTTGGCATTGTCGTTTCAATGTCTCGAACAAAGAATCTTACAAGTCTGTAAACAGACCTACTGGTTTCTCTTGTGGCACTTGAGGCTAGAACTAATTAAATTTCGCTGTGCACGTGTAAGCCGTGATTTGGGTCTCTGGAGTGTGAAAATATTCTTCACGAGCAACTGAACGACTTTCTTTCTTGGTGGATCTTGACTCTCGTGGCAGAGGTACAGGATAAAATGATTAGCAAGTATGAACCGGTGGTTTCCAGTCATTGCTTATACGTTTGAAATACATAGTGATTTGAAATATCTTTTCTTTTCGAAACAGAGAGAAATGATACATGTTTTATGTCATGACAGGATCGTATTAAATCTGGGCCAATCCAGTAATTTACACAGAAAGATCAGAGGAGTCTCGTTGTTAATAATGACTTTATTTTATATTTGGATCGATCAGGAGCGTTTCTTTTTGATTCTATAAAGAATGTTTTTGAGCGGTATTATCCCTCATCCAATAAAAATCGTTAATTAAAGAACAGTGTACTTTTTGCAAACAAATCGTCTTTGATTAAATTACCATCAAATCTAAATCCTTACTGGGTTTTTCAAAGCATGGTTGTTGACTCCTTTCTTGTAATAAATAGATGATGTATTGTGGACTCAGGCAATGCCATATCTGGCCAGTTGTAAGTGTGTGTGTGTTTGTCCAAATTTTCAAACGGGCCCTGACTTGCCTCGAAATGACTCCGTATTTAGAGGGAAGGTAATCAATTGGTTGCGAAACGAGGGTATCAGTTAGATAAACATACTGGGATGCAGTTCTGTTGGAACGAATATGAAGGACGTCCCTTACCGTAACTGCACATTCCTTTACTTTTTGGCGCTTGACTTCCCTCGCATCTGAGTAACACGTGTTCCCTCACTTCCTTATTGCGTTCTCTAGCGTTTTTATTTAGCACTAGACCACAGTATACTAATACCTTTAAGAACAACTGATTTTCATGACTGATTTTCACGACTGATTTTCGTCCTCTTGTTTGTTGTATTTGGTGGCCAGGGTGTATGGCGGAATTTGGAGATTGGATGCTTATAATTTGACAAGTGTTTATATTTAAACTTCTATAGCTATAGAGTCGGGAGGATATGGAGGTTTTTGATCGATGATATAACTTGCAGAAATGAGTTTCACTTTCAGTATTTATGAACATATTGTGATTCTCTAACCTATATGATAATTGTTCTCTCTCTCTCATACTTTTTCATTGCCATCATCTCTCTCTCTGTACACACACTCACACACACACACAGATATATATATATATATATATATATATATATATATATATATATATATATATATATATATATAGAGAGAGAGAGAGAGAGAGAGAGAGAGAGAGAGAGAGAGAGAGAGAGAGATAGGCTGAAGCCTTTTATTAATAGTCAGTCGTCAATCTTCATTCTTTTAAAATCGGCATTTATTATTCCTCCACACGTCAAGTTTATCAAGTCGGGAGAGGGTGGACATAGGGAATGGTGTTGGCACTTTACTTGTGGCAAGTTATATAATTTTTTCACTTGTAAAAGGATCAAACTTGGTACTTCAAAATTAGTAAGTGAAAAGTCTAAGAAGGGCACCTAGTGAGCAAAAAGCGTGAGGATATGACCTAG